>VUQH01080333.1:8382-36744 GCA_015106775.1 Etroplus canarensis | reverse complement strand
CGGTGGCACTGATGAAAAGACAGGAGGTAGAGCTGAAGATGTTGAGATCTTCACTGGGAGTGACCAGGATGGACAGGATTAGAAATTAGTCCATCAGAGGGACAGCTCAGGCTGAGAAGTTTGGAGACAAAGTCAGAGAGGCAAGGCTAAAATGGTTTGGACATTTTCAGAGTAGGGTTGAAGATGGAGTTGCCAGACAGGAGGAAAAGAGGAAGACCACAGAGAAGATTCATGGATGTAGTGAAGGAGGACATGAAGAGGGTTGGTGTGAGGGAAGAGGATGCAAGGGATAGGGTGAGATGAAAGTAGATGATCCTCTGTGGCGACCTCTAACGGGAGCACCCGAAAGAAGAAGAAGAAGAAGAAGACTGTAAAGTGCATTATGTGTTGTGCAAAGATGGAAAACTTAAAACAAAGTCACAGCAAAAAAACACCATTAGGGGTGGGGCTCAGTGGCCACCATAACATACCAGTGTTACTGGTCTTTGTTATATTTGTTGGCATTTGCACAGAGAAAACTGAATCCATACGAGATGTAATAAATCTGTACCTGACACATCTCCAGGTCTTTAATGATGGGCTTCCCGTTTATCTGTGCTGCCTTCCGGATCAGTTCCCATGCTTCTTCTGTCCTGTCATTGGCCATTAACCAGCGAGCAGACTTTGGCAAAACCCTAAAAAAATAAAAGATCAGTTGTTTTGTACACCTGTACATGGCTCACTGTGCCTTGAGGGGACATTGACTTGTCACATAAACTAGCACCTAAATGGAATGCAGCTATTATTCACTGTGTGACAGTTAAAAATGAGCATGATGAGTAAGTGCTGAGCTTCCGATACCTGAGTTCTTGTTTGGGATGCATGGGTTGCAACAAGTCTGTGTTAAGCAGAGTAAAGAACAAGGCGCTGAAAAGCCAAATGCAATGCCCCCATATAGTGCCTAGTGGAGGTATTCATACCCTTTTCCGCATTTTGTGATAGACCCACAAAAAGTAGAGCATAACTGTGAAGTGGAAGACAAATAATTCATGGTTTTCAAATTTTTCTTAGAAATAAAAATGTGAAAAGTGTGGTGTGCCTATGCATTCTGCTCCCCTGAGTCAATACTCTGTAGAACCACCTTTCGCTGCAATTACATCTGCAAGTCTTTCAGGGTATGTCTCTATCAGCTTTGCACACTTAGAAACTGAAATTTTTGCCTGTTCTTCTTTTCAAAACAGCTCAAGCTCAGACTGGATGGAAAGCATCTGTGAACAGCAATTTTCAAGTCTTGGCACAGATTTTCAGGTGGATTTAGGTCTGGACTTTGACTGGGCCATTCTAACACATGAATATGCTTTGAGCTAAACCATTCCATTGCAGTGCTGGCTGTATGTTTAGGGTCGTTGTTCTGCTTGAAGGCGCAGCTCTGCCCCAGTCTCAAGTCTTTTGCAGACTCTTAACAGGTTTTCTTCCAAGATTGCCCTGTGTTTGGCCACATCCATCTTTCCATCAACTCTGACCAGCTTCCCTGTCCCTGCTGGAAAAAAGCATCCCCACAGCATGATGCTGCCACCACCATGTTTCACAGTGGGGATGAGTGTGTTCAGGGTGATGTTCAGTGTTAGTTTTCTGCCACAAAGCATTTTGCATTTAGGCCAAAAAGTTCAATTTTGGTCTCATCTGACAAGGGCACCTTCTTCCACATGTTTGCTGTGTCGTCCACGTGGCTTGTGGCAAACTGCAAACGGGATTTCTTGTGGCTTTCTTTCAACAATGGCTTTCTTCTTGTCACTTTTCCATTAAGGCCAAATTTGTGGACAGATTCTCCCACCTCTCTGCAGCTCCTCCAGAGTTACCATGGGCCTCTTGGCTGCTTCTCTGATTAGTGCTCTCCTAGCCTGGCCTGTCAGTCTAGAAGGATGGCCATGTCTTGGTAGGTTTGCAGTTGTGCCATACTCTTTCCATTTTCAGATGATGGACTGAACAATGCTCCACGAGATTTCAAAGCTTGGGATATTTTTTTTATAATTTCTCCACAGCTTTATCCCTGACCTGCCTGGTGTGTTCCTCAGGCTTCATGATGATGTTTGTTCACTAATGTTCTGTAACAAACCTCTGAGGCCTTCACAGAACAGATGGATTTATAGTGAGATTAACTTACACACAGGTGGACTCTATTTACTAATTAGGTGACTTCTAAAGATAATTGGTTGTGCTGGATTTTATTTAAGGTTATCAGAGTAAAGGGGGCTGAATACATATGTCCGCCATACTTTTCAGATTTTTTAAAATAATTTTCATTCCATTTCAAAATTATGCGCTACTTTTTGTTGGTCTGTCACATAAATCCCAATAAAATACATTTATGTTTGTGGTTGTGACGTGACAAAATGTCACAAGGGGTATGAATACTTTCGCAAGGCACTGTATGAGGATGCAGGGTCATTGGAGGATAAAGCTAAGGGCAAACAAGAAGAATTCAAAAAGTAGGTCAGTGGGCTGTTGTGTAACACTACACTAGCACGGGAGGAATCTGGCCGAACTCATGGTAAAGACTACAACAGCTTTCATTTTCTATTACATGGGATGGATCTAAATCACAACAACTTTCACAAACTCAATCTGTTGCTGATTTTCTTTTCTTTTTATGATACTGTTACCAAGTGATTTATGGAAACTAGTCCGCACGCTAGGCTGGGCTGCTCCCAACTCACCAGATGTAGAAAACGAAGAGGAAGCCGGGTGCAGATACCGCCAACTGCAGTTTACGCCAGTCTCTTATGAGATATGCCACTCCGGCCAGGAAAATGTAGCCGAAGCCAAAGAAGTAGTCAGTGATTATACCAGCCAGCATCCTCTGTTTTGATCCAGTCCATTCTGTGCCTATGTGGTAGGAATGCCTTAATACACAGCAGTATGTACACACAATAACAAAAACATATGGATAATGTATACTGAGATTTCAGCTAGCCACAATATTCCCACAACAACATCATTATAACCACAGCTTTACAACTCAGACTGAAAAAATGCCACATACGGTATGAGAACTGTGCTCTAAGAGTTTTGTGCCAGAAAAGGTTTTTCACCAACTGAGGTCTAAATTCAGTTCAAATGCTAACCCCAGGGAATCACAGTAATCTTTTTTTATTAAACTGTTGTGCTAAGTCTTGGCAATCAGGGAACAAATAAAATCCTTCTAAGTCACGCATACAGAAATTATTCATATTTCTTCCAAAAAATTCTTTTTTAAACCCTTGTCCAAAATACAGGGTTATGTTAGAGTTAGGGTTACTTCCTATGATGGCTTAATGCATGGTTAGGGTTCATTTTAACAGAAATCATAACTTTTGTCTAAACCTTAGCCAAAACTGTGACTGAAAACTGAAGAAAAAAAAAATGACACATTCTACTAATTCTACAACCAGAACGTCAGTGACATAGTGCCTCATCTGATCCTCACACGATTCACAGGTTGTTGTCATGTGTTGGTGGGCTGTATTGCACAAATGAATGATAATTAAATCCACTGAGAAGTCAAGGAGGCTCGCAAATAATCATATCCAGGACAATGGCCATAACGCTTGAGCAGCTCTACACAGCTTAAACCATTGCTATGCCATGAATAAACCCAGTGTTCTTCTTCTCCTTTTGGCTGCTCCCATTAGGGGTTGCCATAGCAGTTTATCTGCCTCCACATCACCCTTTCCCTGCATCCTCTTCCCTCACACCAACCCTTTGCATGTCCTCTTTCACTACATCCATGAACCTTCTCTATGGTCTTCCTCTTTTCCTACTTCTGGCAGCTCCATCCTTCGTCCATTATATCCACTATCCCTCCTCTGAAAATGTCCAAACCATCTCAACCTGAGCTGTCCCTCTGAAGGACTCATTTCTAATCCTGTCCATCCTGGTCACTCCCAGTGAAGATCTCAGCATCTTGATCTCTGCCACCTCCAGCTCTGCCTCCTGTCTTTTCGTCAGTGCCACAGTCTCCAAACCATACATCATAGCAGGTCTCACTACTGTCTTGTAAACTTTCCCTTTCACTCTTGCTGCTGTCCTTCTGTCACAAAGCACCCCTGACACTCATCTCCACCCACTCCACCCTGCCTGCACTCTCTTCTTTACCTCTCTTGTGCTCTGTCTGTTGCTATGGTTGGCTGACCCCAGATATTTACACTCATCCACCTTCACTACCTCTACTCCTTGCATCTTCAACATTCCTCTTGCCTCCCTCTCAGTAACACCCATGTATTCTGTCTTGCTTCTACTGACTTTCATTCCTCCTCTCTATAGTACGTACCTCCACCTCTCTAGGCTCTCCTCCACCTGCTCCCTGCTCTCGCTACAGATCACAATATTGTCTGCAAACAACATAGCCCATGGAGACTCTTGCCTCTCAATCTATCCATTACCACTGAAAACCAGAAGAGGCTCAGAGCCGATCCCTGATGTAATCCCAACCCCACCTTGATAGTATTTATGTATAGATGGCAGAGGGGTGCACGCAAACACTTATTTCTATGAACGTTACAAACCAGACCAATACTCTTAGGAGTAGTGATTCTGATAAAAATGGAAAAGCAGCCATAACACAACAATCTGGGTAAAGACCCATTAGGTGACTGTCTGCAAGTTTCACTAAAATCTTTCAAGACTCATGGAGGAGTAGCAATTCTTGTGAAAATGGAAAATTATCAGTAAAAAGACAAATGTAACCTTGACAGTGGCCACGGGGATAATTTGGGTGAATAGCCATCAGGAGATTATTGTGTGGAAGTTTTACTAAAATCTAATAAATACTCTAAGAGTAGTAGCAATTCTTGTGAAAATGATAACTAACTGTGAAACCATAAATATGACCTTGACCTTGAGCACAGTTTGGATGAAGACTCATTAGGTGATCATTGTGTGCAAGTTTGATTAAATTCTGACCAATACTGTAGGAGGAGTAGCAATTCTTGTGAACTCTGTGAAAGATAAGACAGATGACAGATGCCTTGCATTAGCTCATTGGTCCTTTGTCTGGATGAGCTAAAAACGTGTGTCCAATTTACTTTTGGGAAACAAACCCCAGTCTTCTGGGCTGAAGTCCTGGGTCTGAACCTTTCATCCACCTCAATCTAAAATTTTGCTATCACGTTTCACTGAAATATGCTGGTTTTTAATGGTGTGCTCTGCTAGTTTGTACCCAGACAAAAATGTCAAATTAATGAATAACGATAATAATAATAATAAATTAATTGAAAGAAATCATGCATTTTTCTAACCACCTACAACCCATCTGCTGTTATTCAGAAAGCTCATTTTTGTAAACCTGATATTGGTATGCAGTTTAACCACATCGTCCAACTTTTTGTCAAAGACAAAAAATTCCAATATCAATATATAAAAATACTGAGGGAACTTTTCCTTCAAAATACAATAAACTGTATCATTTAACAATCCCAATGAAATTGTACTAATCAAATGTTTTAATTCCAATGGTAACACTTAATCAGCGAAGACGCATCTTTATTACTGACCTAGCACAAAAGCATTCATGATAACGCCAGAGATGGATGTTCCGACCATAAAGCGAAGGGCGGTGTAGACGTAGAAATTAGGCGCGAAAGCAGCAGCGACCCCAAAGGTAGCCTGACTGGCCAGGTTGACAAGGATGATTGTCCTGCGACCGTATCTGGAACAAAAGATTGCAGAACTTGGTCATTCCAGCATAAGACACTCAGAAAGTTCTACCACTGCAAATTTCTTGAAAGTAAAGTGAAGCAGGACATGAAAGCGTTCTGTACTCCTTGCTGTGGTTAACTTACTTATCAGCTAAGTGTCCAAACACAACAGCCCCAACAAGGAGGCCAAACATGTAGATGGAAGAGCCCATGTTGTTCAGGCTGGCATTCTCACACACCAGGTCCCACTGTGAGGAGAAAAGGCAAGATGTTTGGTGACAGCACTTTAATAACAGTGTAAGAAGTCTCTTTGTCAGCCAAAACTGGCAAGATCTATGAAGTAAGCTGTTGGTCAGTTTGTATGATCTTTGCTGGCTGCTGGTCATAGGACTGTGAAGTTTGACATGTGCATGTATTGTCTGTAGAAAACTGCACAAGGCATGTAACCCGAAGATTCACTCAAATCTCATCTCAAAACCAACAGATTGCGTGACTGTGAAATTTAGTCAGTGGAAGCTCACGGCCCTCTGAAGAAAAGCCCTAGTGAAGGTGGTGCTAACATGAATTTGTCACATTTTTCTATAACATGAGAAAAAAAAAACAGCTGGGGTTGGGGGGGGGCTAATTTACCAATCCAATGCTCCTCGCAGGATTTTATCATTTCCATTCTAGGTTATCTGTTATCACTATGTTTTTGTCAAGTTTTTTAGTCTAAAAGGCAGATTTCTCTGAAATTTGCATGTTCGGAGACCAAACAGACAAGACATTTCATTTCTTGATGACCTTGTGGCTTAGGAACTGATAAAACACAGCGCGTTCTACTCTGTTCAACACTTTTTTCTTTTTTTGCTCTTTAAGCCTTTTGTACAGTGACAGCCTGACCAGTGGCAAGGCATCTTAATGACATAGTGTGATGTAAGGAATGTCACACTTCATTAATGCCTTATTACTTGGAATTCATCTCGAAATGCCTTCAGGTATTTATTCATGCTGTTATTTTGAAGCATTTTTGAAATGATTTCAGTTTCAGTGGTCAGCAGGAAATAACCAAAATGTCAGTGACCTAGTAGATCATGGGTTCACAGGTTATTGTACTGTGTGAAGTACAGACATAAAGGAATAAGTTTTGATATCACTGGTTGGCTGTATGGCGAAGACTACAGTAGGAGGCTCACAAACAGTCATGTCCAGAAAAACGGCCCCAGTTCTTGACTGTCCTTAACCAACATTATTATTATTATTATTATTATTATTATTATTATTATTATTATGTCTTAACACTCATTTTATAACAATTACAGTCAGTTCTTGGAACTATTCTCGTGAAAATGAAAATGTGCCCATGAAACAACAATCGTGACCTTGACCTTGAGCACAGCTTGGTGAGGATGAATACACATTAGGTGATCCTTGTGTGCAAGTTTCAGGAAAATCTTATCAGTACTCAGTAGTCACAAGATTCTTGTGAACTGTGGCCAGATGAGCTAAAAAAATGTATGTATAGAATTATCTGTCAAAAGTTTTCTAACTTTACCTCAAAATTAGGTTTTGAAAAGCTTTATTCACCCCCAAAAGTGATACTTTTACCCCCATCTTTGCTGTTGTGAAGTTCTCCCATAGATATTAATTCAGGAATAAGTACCTTGTCTCTGATAATGTCTCTGATTGGATATCTGTGATGTAAGAACGCAGCAGCCTTTCAGGACTTGTCCTGAGCCTTTTGAGTTTCAGCCTTAGAACAAAGCTTTTGTTTAGTGTCTGTTCTGTTTGAGATCCATCTACAAGGCATACCTCTACAGCTAGATTGCTACAGAGCCCCAAACATCTTTCAATCTGGGGATGATTAACTTCAGTTCTCCTGCTTTGCTGCCCTACAGGAGATGTCTTGTCACTTAGCCACATGTGACATTACCTTATCCAATCACATCATTTTGGTCATGTAACTGCTCTGCTCCCCGCCCCTCACGTGCATGCTTCACAAATTCTTTCAAAGTATGTGGGAAGGCCTAGAGGGCTCTGCACTGCAGGAGTCCATCTCCCAACCTTGAGCCCATTCAACCCACTCTCAAATATCACCAGAGGCTGCTGCAATAAAACTGTTAAGTCCCTCCACACTCAGCATGAAGTCCTCATGTTGAACACATCTGCGTTTATTCATGAAGCTGCTGGTTTTTTACTCACCTCAGTTACTATGGTGTTTTGGAATGTCTCCTTGCTGTACTCCCAGCCCCCCTGGCAGCTCACAGTAGGCTGTCCATCGCCAAGAGCTGCAGAAGTGCTGTGGTTTAAAGGGATGGTACAGGACAGATCAGGCTGGCCATCAGGGCTGGATAGAAGGCTGAAGTTTGAAGAGCCTGGAGCACCCGCTGAGGGCCCTGAGGAGCGGCATAAATGAGGAGGAACGGCCCCGGTGAAGACTGAAACCAGCATGTGGAATGCCAGAAAGATCTGAGGTAGACAGATCCACACATACAAGATCTTCTGGAACTTCCCAAAGCCTCCGATAACAGAGAGGATTTCATCAAAATTCATTGTTCTGGAGATGCACAGTTAAAATCTAATTATGAAGAATTGATCAAGAAGTCCAAAAGTGCTTCTGAAATAGAGCTGCAATACATGCACAAGCAGATAAAGAGTCAGTCAAATGCCTGAGAAAGAAAGGCTGGAATTAATGTCAGTGCCAGGCTGATGATTAACAGGCACAGAGGTTGTTTCATTCAGATGCAGTCACACCTGTGCTGTGCTGCGCTCTGAGAGCAACCTGTGGCTATCTGCAGTGAAGTGTTCAGCTCTCTGAGGGTGATCTAACCTCACAGTGATGGGAGTCAACCAAAGTAGGAGGGAGGTGTTTACTCACTGTGGGAGGAGCTGCTGCGTGGTGATGGCTGCGCTGCTTGGCTTGTGTCCCTCCACCCCTGTGCAAAAGTTTCGTAAGAATAAATTAGGTAACCCGTTTTGGCTCCCCCCCCCCCCTAAGAATTTGTGGCTGTCTGTCAGCTGACATAAACAACTATTTAATTCAGTGGAAATGCTCAGTATTTCTTGCAGTAATAAATGCAGATCAAAACAAGTTTGTGTTTTTGAGAAAACTCGAGGGCATCATGTGGCTCTACTGTTCCTTGTGTTTCAGTTGTGAGACTGATGTGATTGTTATCAGCTTGACTGAAATGCATGGAGATTCCAGCTGGTATTGAGTAATTTTTCTGTCACTGATTCCCGTGTGGGGGGAGTGAGTGTCTTTGGTGGTGACACAAAGAAGCAGATAGATAGCAGGGAGGGATTAGGGCTGCTTTGAATACTCTACATGCCATCAGTAGCTCATCATTTCCCAGCCTTATCAAGTCATCTCTTGGCATGTATTTCTTGTATCATAGTTTAATCACACTATTGGTTGTTTTTCAGGGTAATCTTCATACATGCGACGCGGCTCAATGTAGATGCATGCCATCAAAACCATTCACAAAACTGGAGCAGAGCTCCTAGGGAGGTAATCTGAGAGGACTGGCATTCTTTGATGAGGCGTGGGGCTCCCTGCACTGTCAACGGTAATTACGAGAAATAATTTCTTTTAAGGGTTTACTCCAGGAAACAGGTAAGGAGTAATTTTATGAAATCATTAAATATTTAATTCAAATAAAAAGATTTTTAGACAAAAATTCTATTCTCTCCCAACACCGATCAGGTTTTTAGAAAAAGTAAATAAAGTAGCACAGTAACTGCAACGCCAGCCATTTTCTTCGGCTTATCCCATTCAGGGTCTTTGGGGTGCTGGAGCCTATCCCAGCTGTCATGGAGCAAAAGGTAGGGTACACCATGGACAGGTCACCAGTCCATTACAGAGCGACACAATCATTCACATCTGGAATCGAACACAGTGTGCCCAGTTTGCTGGGTCTTCTTCCTCTGTTCTCCTTCCCAAAGGAGTTGTCATTTATTTTATCTTAATTTACATTAGCTTGTAAAACTCTCTTTTCATTTTAACATGACAGCGTTGTTTTTTTGTAAATTCTTGTCAAAAAATCCAAATTATATTGACCATGATTTCATTTATTAAAGCAATAAAAGGGTAAAACATCCAAGTGGGGGTGCATACTTTTTACAGGTATTGTACATAACCTTTGTGTTAATTTATCAAATGGTGGATTCCATTCTTATGCAGACAGTGCAGCTAGCTACTGTTCTTCCCCTTCTGTCGTACAAATGCTCGAATATCTGAAGTCTGCATTTGATGTTCATTCCTGTTTAACTCAGCTTAAGTTGGTGTTAAATGCAGGAAATTCCAAGTATGTGTCATTTTCAAATGATAAAGAGCTGTCACCTTAAATTTCTCAGATCAAAACTGTCACAACGTATAAGAATTTGTCATTTAAAACTCAAATTATAAAACTTGTGCTCAGGCTGGAACTTAAATTAGGTTTCTTTTTAGGAATACGTCCTGTTTCTCTCTACAAGTGAAGAAATATCTGCAATTTTTTTTACTTTTATTGGATTATGTTGATCTGCTCTTTATAGATGCACCTGATCAGTACCAAAAGAGGTTAGACACTGTTTACCATTGTGCTTTATGTCTTATTACAGGTTGTGGTAATCATGTATATCACTGTTTTCAGCATGCTGCTCTTAAGTGGCCATCTCTGCAGACTTTCCCACTGGTTGGTTTGATATATAAACCTTTGCTTGGGCTGCTTGCTTTATAGCATTCTGTGCTGCCCTCTTGGCCAGGTCTCTCTTATTTTTTAATCTCAATGATATTTTTACCTCAATAAATAAAGGACTATAAAATATGATTAAATGTATGTAATTCAGAGCAGGAAATACATCACATACATTCACCATCTGTGCCACTGCACTGCTGCTCTTTCCATATTTCCATATTGCAGCACCATCTTGTGGTTACATTAGAACAAACGAGACCACACAAAAGGTCAAAGAATCCTTATATTTCAGTATTTGAGTTTTTTTCAGTGCTCTAATGGTTGCCAGTGTGTTTAATTAACTCTGTAACTCTAAAAGGTTTACCTTTAAAAAGCAGCAGATCCAGTTTGCCACCTCAGCTTTGGTCCTTTACATTCTCAAGGCCTTGAGGACGTTTTAACAACCCAACTGGTGACCCGAGCTATATGTCTGTTTACCCTAAAGGTCAGTCCTGAATAGGGATGTTAAAATGGAAAAAAAAAAAAATCTAGAGCAGGTGAGATGTTCCAGAAACCCTAAAAGGACCAAAATGTCCGAAATGCGAAAAGAGGCAATGTGTGTGTGTGTGTGTGTGTGTGTGAAGATATTTCACAGTTCTGGCATCATCTGAAAGTCTACATGGACAACAAGACAGTTTATTTTTTTGCAACTTTGCGTCTTTATTCCACCACGGTGGGTTTTATTTCAAATCGTTCAAATGTGATAGAAGTGCAGATTTTCCGCTTTAATCAAAGAGCTGTTTAGGAGTTACTGCCAATTTTAAACATAGTCCTTCATTTTCAGAGGCTCAAAAGTAACAGGACAGTCTAACATAATTTTAACATATAATGCTTGTTTTTAATAGCTGCCTTCAGTACTGAAAAGCCGCTCTGTTGGGTTGAGCTCAGGTGACTGTCTTGGACATTGACACGTATCCCATTTCTTTGCCTTGAGAACCTCTTGGGTTGCTTTTACAGTTTGCTTTGGGTAATCATCCATTTGCACTGTAAAGCACTGTCCAATCATTTTTGCAGCATTTGGCTGAATCTGAGCAGAGAGTATAGCCCCGTACAATTCATAATTCATCCTGCTGCTTCTAACAGCCGTCACATCATCAATAAACATTAGTGACTCAGTTCCACTGGGAGCCACACACGCCCATGCCATAACATTGTCTCCAACATGTCTGACAGATGACGCTTCGGATCATGAGCTGTTCCTTTCATTCTCCATACCTTAGTCTTCCCATCATTTTGGTACAAGTTCGTCTTGGTTTCATCTGTCCAAAGAACGTTTTTTCAGAACTGACCTTTATTAGCTGTTTTCTGCCAAAGTCTAATCTGTTCTCCATGTTCTTGAGTGTAACCAGCGGTTTGGACCTTGCTGTAAACCCTCTGCATCTACATTCATGAAGGTGTCTCTTGATAGTAACCTCTGACAATGACAAATCTACCTAGAGTGTTCTTGACTTGGCTAGATGTTGTGAAGGGTTTCTCTTAACCAAGGAAACAATTCTGTGATCAGATACTTTAGTTCTCCTTCACTGTCTTCCAGGCCTTTCGGCCTTGCTGAGCTGAACAGTGCGTTCCTTCTTTTTAAGAATGCTCCAGATTGTTGCTTTGACCACTCCTAAAGTTTTTGCTATCTCTCTGATAGATTTATTTGGTTTTTCAGCCTAATAATGCCCCCCCTTCAACATTCATATCAACATTTCTCTGGACCTCATGTGTTTTGAGTGAACAGTCACTAAACAGAAGTTCAAAACCCTTGTATTAAAGATAAAAATCTGCACTTTGATCACATTTTGATTGTTTGATTAAAAAATCCATTGTGGTGATGTACACAGGCAAAATTACAAAGAATGCACCACTGTCCCAGAACTTTTGAACATGACTGCAAATGCCATCATCAGGTTTATTTTTGGAACAGCAATGACTTGAGATAGGTTAGGGACAGCGACAGACTAGCGCCGCTGTCCTGAATATCAGGATCAGAATCAGAATCATTTATTAATCCCAGGGCGAAATTGCTGTTTAAGACTGTTTGTGAGCCTCCTTGACTTAAATCGAGCAATACAGCCAACCAGTGACAAAAAACTAACCACTTTTTTTCTGAACTTCACCCATTTCAATAAACTGTGAGCTGTAGGGTATCAGAAGCAGGATGAGTGACTACTTCATTGACGTTCTGGTAATTTGGCTTACTGCTGATGTATTAGGTCACATGCATGCCTGTACAGAGCCTTAATGACACTTAATGAGCACTTAACGGCTGTCAGGAGTAGATGGGATAGAGTGGAGTGCGTTAGTAATGTGTTGTTGATAATTATCAACTTCATTGGAACTTTTTAGTCAACACGTGAAGCAAACTTCTATGTAGATTTGGAAGCTGTTTTTTTCCGGAGATGACTTGTTGCTGATGTATGCAGATTGCCAGTTTTAGAGTGAGAGGTGAACTTTCCTGTTACATTAAAAATTCTTTAATTGAACACCCAGCAGGCCATTAGAAACCCAACTAGGGTTAGGATTCAGTGAATACCTCTCACTTTTTATACAGTTTTTGCCTTGTTTAAAACAGCAAAAGTGTGCACACCCTGAAACTAATACTATGTTGAAGCACCTTTTGCTTTAATTACAGCATTTAATTACTACAGCGTCTTTTTGAGTACACACCTGCCATCGATTAAAGTGACTGATTCACCACAAATAAAGTTCAGCTGCCCTAGTAAGACTTTCCTGACAATTACTCAGTTGCATCCTACAGCAAAAGCTATGGTTCACAGAGAGCTGATAAAGCGACTGAACAATAAAGGATCTTGTTGTTCAAAGGTATCAGCCAGAAGAAGGGTGCAAAAACAATTCCCATGGCAATACTTATACTGTGGAACACAGTGAAGACAGTCATCAAGAAGTGGAGCAAATGTGGAATGTGGAACCATAATGATGTTACTGAGAACTGGACGTCCCTCCAAAAATGATGAAAAGATGAGATGAAAACTGGTCAGGGGGGCTGCCAAGAGACCTACAGCATCACTGGAGGAGCTGCAGGAATTTCTGGCAATTACTGTTTGTGTAATTGTGTACTCCATATATCTGGATTATGGGGTAGGGTTGCAAGATGGAAGCCTTTTCTTAAAAATACACCAGGTCTTGCAGAAGCATGTGGGGAAATGTGTTATTCTCTGATTAAACCAAGGCTGAACTTTCTGGCCAGAACTCCAAAAGGTATGTTTGGTACAAAAACAATGCCCATAACCACAAGAACACCATACCTATAGTGAAGCATGGTGGTGGCACGATCATGCTTTGGGCTTGTTTTTCTTCAGCTGGAACTGGGGCTTTAGTCAAGGTGGAGGGACTTGTGAACAGTTCCAAATACCAGTCAGTTTTGCCCTAAAACTGTCTGCAAGAAAGCTGAAGAGAAATTTTACCTTTCAGCATGACAATGACCCCGAGCATACATCCAAATCAACAACAGAATGGCTACACAAGAAGAAAATGAAAATTCTAGAATTTCCCAGCCAGAGCCCAGACCTAACTCCAACTGAAAATCTGTAGGGTGAGCTGAAGAGGGCTGTGCACAAGCGATGCCCTCACAATCTGACAGATTTGGAGCACTTTGGCAAGGAAGAGTGGGCAAATATTGCCAAGACAACATGTGCCATGTTGATAGACTCCTAAATGACTGAATGCTCTAACTAAAGCAAAAGGTGCTTCAACAAAGTATTAGTTTTAGGGTGTGCACACTTACACGACCAGCTTATTGAATATTTTTTATAATTTCCCTCTAACAGATTTGTTTCTTTTTCAGTTGAACTGTGCAGGTTATAGGTCACATTAAAGGTGGAAAATGTTTAGAAATTATTTATGTGGTCTCATTTTTTTGACATTAGAAAAACCCGGTATTTGAACAGGAAATGTGTTCGCTTTCTATATTCACTGCACCAAAAATTAGTGAGTGTAAATATAGACAGCTTCTAGCCATGACTGTTTTCAGCACTGAGCTATAACTAGTAATGTCAGCCACACAACCGCATTGCAGGTAAAGATTAAGCTCCACTGCGGACCATTACTAAATCCACAATATAGAGTTTGAGATATCTCTTCCTAGTAGCCACAGATAGTCAATAGAGATAGAGGTAGAGTCCTCAGGAGACCATGAATGTCCACAAGACTTCATAGCAATACACTGGTAGATATAGACAAGACAGATGTGGTGGGTCAACCAAGTGCCCAGCCAACACTGTCATATAAAACTTATTTTTAAACTCATAAATATCTGATAACAGCCTCAGAATTCCTACTCTGCCCAGTCTCTCATTAGTAGTAGCACTAAAGGTAGTGCAGTACACAGTAGCAATACAGTCAGTGATATACGAGATGTAGCTTCGGCTGCTTGCTTGTATTCTCCCTAAGGGGTCGCCACAGCAGATTAATCCACACTGGTAATTTGGCAGAGGTTTTATGCCGGATGCCCTTCCTGACACAACCCTCCATGGTGAGAGGGGCTTGTGTCCCCACCTGGAATCAAAGCAGGGACCTTTCACTATTAAGGCAAATGCGTAAACCACTACGTTACAGGGACACTTAGTTGCAATACTGCCAGTATTACAGGTATTTCCATGTGAAACCTCAAAAGGGTGCTGCTTTTACGAGGATGTAGGTGTGGGACTACCACACAGAGGGACCTCTATACTCAGTGTAAATAATAAGGGAATGTGAACTCAAATCCATGTCAGCCCACATTAGGTGGGACCATACAGCTTCAGCTACACATTAAACAAACGGCAAAGAGTGAATTCTGCACATAATTCTGGTCTGGGAGCAGCTTGTCACACATGGTTTAACCCTTACTTTCACTCAGATAAATGTGAGCAAGGTCCCCAGACTAAGAACATACAAGTGAGCCGTTTCTGAAGGCCCCAGGAGCAACTCAGCAGTTATAAAGTCAAATATTTCCCCTCTGGATCAGTGAGGTGGGGAAAGGTGTGTTTCAGGAGAGACAGAGGGGTGCTTTGTGGCCCTCTCCCAACAGGTCAGCTCTCCCAATCTCTCCCCACCTTATTTCCATTCCTCTCTCCCTCCCTCAATCCCACCTTCCTGCTCCCTCGTCCCCCCTCACGCTCTCTCCTGGAGCTCAAACAAACCTTGACACTTGAGAGATGCTACTGCTTCTCTGCCGCTCCCTCCTGCTCATCCTTGCTCAACAGGTAAGGACAGCATTACCCTTTTATCTTTTGCTTTCCTGACACTACAGATAAGAAGACGCCTGATGTAACTCAGCGTCTGTCTTCTGTCAGTCAAAAAGAAATACATAGCTGCATACAGTAGCACGCCTGTCTGCAAGTGACTTACAAAAAGCTCAACTCAGACTTTGCCTTTTCTTATAATATGCTTATTTGCATACAGAGTAGTTTTACTGGACTGGAGTTTAGTCTTTATTTGAGAAGTATGAGCTAACAAAAAGCGACCAAATTGGAAAGTCTACTCATTTTAAGCTCCTGTGGACCCATTTCACACCATGAAATGAGCTCATTCAGTAAACCTGGCAGGCAGGCTTCAGATTTTTGGCATAACCCTCAGTGACCCTTGGAAGCACTGAGTGGCCAAGAGGAATTGGAGCACAAGTGGTGCCGTGTGCAGGTTACATTACAGCAAATACCAAGAAAAGCAAAAATATTTAAAAGACCTTTATGATTATTAAAAAACTGAAAGCTAGGATTTCTAAGAGCTGCTGGGCTGTCACTGCTCCGAGCTATGTGCAGTCTTCACTATGACTGATGTTAATCTTTATGACTGCCACGCTTTGTGTGTCATCAGGTTAAAGGCTTCCAGATTCAACAATAAAAGTTTTTCTGTTTTTAAGAATTATTCTTTAATGACATGCAACAGTGAAAAACAAAACTGTGTGCAACTAAGATCTCCTTAACTAGTTATTGCACATGTACACTCACCAGCCGCTTTGTTAGGTACACCTGTTCACCTACAGGGGTCTCGAACCCGCGGCTCTTTTGTCCATCTCCAGTGGCTCCCTGAGGCTTTGACACAAAACTAGATGAATATGGAAATAACAAAGGTTATTCTTAGCATGTTTTTAAAAAAATTCTTAATCACTTTAAGTCATTCTTCACCACCTGCCGTCTTGTCCTCTTAATTTTGCTGTGCGCCTATCTTTGCATGTAAATACATAATTAGATAGTCCTGAGCATCCCTAGCCATGAATTCCAAATACAAAGAAAAACCAAATGTTGCTTAAAAAGTCAAAAATTCCTCCAAAGTGCTCTTTTAATATTAAAGGGTACTATCCCCTAACCTGCATGGCAACGATTTAGGCATGTACGCATGGTTAAAACAGCCAGCTGAAGTTCAAACTGAACAGCAGAATGGAGAAGAAATGTGATTTAAGTGACTTTTAACGTGATCTGGGTTGTTGTTACCAGACGGGCTGGTGTGAGTATTTCAGAAACTGCTGATCTACTGGGATGTTCCTGCATATCCATCTCTAGGGTTTGCAGAGAGCGGTCTGAAAAAGAGAAAATATCCACTGAGAAGCAGTTCTCTTGGCAAAAAAGGCCTTTTTGATGCCAGAGGTCAGAAGAGAATGGCCAGACTGTTTTGAGCTGACAGGAAGGCAACAGTAACTCAAATTAAATGCATAGAAGTCAGCTAGTGTGCCTCCGCCTTAAAACTGACCCTGTGTGAGCTTAACCCTTGACCCCACAACCTGGTAAATGTTATCAGATTTTCTACCCATTACATTATATATTAACCACACAAAGTTTATAAAGGATCCAGCAAGCACGTCAGCTCCTGTAGAGGTAAACTTGGCAGTGGACAGATGGGCGGACACCCAGACCTCCAAAATGTTATCAATTCTTCAACCCATCATGGTGATATCATACAAGCATTGCAAGGATCCAGGAGCGCAGTCAGCTCCTATGGTGGCCATGATATTTTCACTGATGACCCCATGATCTCAAAAATGTTATCAGTTCTTCTGCCCGTCATAGGTATTAATCACACGAAGTTTGGTAGAGAGCCAGCAAATAAATCAGCTCCTGTAGTGGTAATATGAATTGCAATGAACGGACACATAGATGGACAACCTGAAAACATAACGCCTCCACGGCAGAGACACTAGTTAAAACCAAGGCACGCAGAAGAGCCTCTCTGAAAGCAGAACATGTGGAACCTTGAAGCAGATGGGCTACAGCAACAGAGGACCGCAATGGATGCCACTCCTACCAGCTAAGAACAGGAAACTGAGGCTAGAGTTCACACAGGCTCACCAAAACTGGACAATAGATGATTGGAAAAATGTTGACTGGTTTGTTGAGTCTCAATTTCTGCTCCAACATTTAAAGAGTAGGGTCAGAATTAGGCATAAATACCATTAAAGCAGGGATCCATTCTGCCTTGGATCAATGGTTCAGGCTACCAGTCTTATAATAGTATGGGAGATATTTTCTTGGCACACTTTGTGCCCCTTAGTACCAACTGAGCATAGTTTAAATGCCACAGCCCACCTGAATATAACTGCTATGCATATCCTTCCCTTTCTGAGCACAGTCTACCCATCTTTCAGTGGCTGCTTCCAGCAGGATAACGCCCCATGACAAATCATCTCAAACCGGTATCCACAGTCACCAGATCTCAAACCGACAGAGCACCTTTGGGATGTGGTGGAACAGGAGAGTCACATCATGAATGTGCTGTCATGTCAATATGGAGCCAAATCTCTGAGAAATGTTTCCAGAACTTTGTTGAATCTATGCCACAAAGAATCAAGGCACCTTTGAAGGTGAAACAGGGTCCAGTCTGGTCACTTAAATCACTTTTTTTGATGCTTGGTTTAAACTTCAGCAGATTGTTTCGACCATGTCCAGGTGTCTAAATACATTGACTGGCTGCCATGCAGTTGGCTGATTAGAATAGGTATACCTAATAAAGTGGTCAGTGAGTGTATGCTTCTTTAAGGAGTCGAAAAAAACCACCTCTCTGGTGAGAGCATTCCATCCAGCTCCTTCATCATTTTGAAGTTTTAATAGTTCAAGGCCTTTGTTTTAACTGCAAAGCTATTACCAACCAAACACAGTAGAATAAGAAATATCAGGCTTTGGAAACAAACAGTACTTGTTAGTAGGATACTTTTTATTGTTGGTTTGGGTCTTTTTGTGGGTTTTACTGAGTCTCACTAAAAACTATTTCCACTATCATAAGACAAATTACATTTTTAACTGGAAGGCTTTTTTGGCCTTTACCATAAATACAAATCTACTGTGTACAACTTATATTTTTCAGGTCATATAATTTCAGGTATCTCACTTCTTTACAGTCTTCCATCCTCCTTGCACTTTCACCGTTTTTAAGAACTGAGGCAGCCTTTCCCTGATTTACTGTCTAAGCAGTGAGATAGTTTTTTTCACTCCTGGTGAAAAACAAACTAAAAGTACCTCTGAGGAGCCACTTCTCTGCTCGCTTTCATCTCTTTCAAGCTGCGCCAAAAAATAGCTGACACAAAATGTTGACCTTGGCTGGCAAAAAGCACTTTAGTGTGGTGAAAAGGCATTTTGTTACCTTAGACTCAATGTTAGGGTGTCTGCACTGAAAGTTAACTATGTGGCAGGGTGTCTGTGTTCTATTTTGACATTCTCCAGAGTTGCCAAACCTGGCAGTAGTACAATGAGGTCAAGAAACTGGGATACAAATGAAGAGAGGAATGAGTTGGCAGGTCTGTCTAACGTCAGGCTATTGGCCACCAGTTCAATCGATCAGAAAACTGACAAGCTTTGACCCCCATCTGGCTGTTTTCCACCCAGTGCTTCAGCAGGGCACAGAACAATGGGCAGCTGCCGGCTCCTCAAGGTGGGCGGGCTGCGGCCGAGAGGCGCCAGTTCTGCCACTGGCCCTGCAAGTGTCGGGAGAGACCTTACTGCGCCCCTGGCGTGAGCTCTGTCTTGGATGGGTGCGGCTGCTGCAAGAGCTGCGCCCGACAAATTGGAGAGCCGTGCAACGAGAGGGACGTGTGCGACCCGCATAAGGGCATGTACTGCGATTTCTCAGCAGACAAGCCAAGATACGAGGTTGGAGTGTGTGCATGTGAGTTTAAATGGACTGGTTCTAGTATAGCGCTTTTCTTCTATAACTGAGCACTCAAAGCACTTTTTCCTACAAGCCTCATTCACACACACATTCATACACCTTTTCATTCTTTATGCCTTTAAGTGCATTCAACAATCACACACACACACTCCGATGGATGCATCAGGAGCAATTTGGGGTTCAGCGTCTTCCCAAGGACACTTTGACATGTAGAGTAGAGAAGCCAGCGATCGAACTGCCAACTTCCAGCCGAGTCCAGGTCTTTTAATTTAACACAGGGGTACAAGCTGTTCCAAATTTTTCTACATTATGAATTTTTAATTAACTGACAAATGTGCAAAGCAAAGATTTTCAGTAGTTTTACTGAGCAATTACTTGTAGCTTTTAAATATAAACAAATGTAGAGTTTGATGGTTGCAACACACTCAACTGTTGTGATCAGGTATAAAAGAAGCATCCATCAAAGTCTATGCAAGTGGGTCATGGCTCACCACTTTGTGCCAAAATTTGTGAGGGACTTGTTAATCAGAGCATTTCTTAAAGTAAAACTTCAGAGTATTTAGGTCTTTCAGCATCTACAAGGTGGAATATTGTGAAAAGATTCTCTTTGGTCAGAAACCCCTGATGAATGTGTGTGATCTTAAGGTAACACTGCCCAAGAAACCGTCATACAGCTGTGACAAACATAGCTACCTGGACTCAGGAGTACTTTGGAAAACCATGGTCAGCTAACAGACCATCACTCCATCCAGAAATGCAGCTGGAAACTATATTAATCAAGGAGGAAGACGTACATCAACTCTGTGCAGAAATGCCACGGCATTCTCTCAGACAGACTGCTCGGATCAGTTAAATCTGCATTACAGCTAATTTTCAGGAAAAAGTGGTGCTCCATCCAGACTGTTATCTGCAAAAGGTGTAAAGCTAGCATGTGTGATAGTATGGGGGTCCACAAGTACCCACATCATGGGTTAGTTGCACGTACAGTGACTTGCAAAAGTATTCATCCCCCTCTGCACTTTTCTTTTTTATCACATTACAAACTGTAATTTGTTTTGTTGATTTTATGTTATATAATGGACCTACATGAAAATTAGAAAAATTTCTAAAAAAATAAAACGCAAAGCGGTGCATGCATATGTATTCACTGTCCAAAATCAATAATTTGTAGAGTCACAGCAATTACAGCTGCAAGTCTCTTACGGTAGGTCTCTATGAGTTTGGCACATCTAGCCACTGGCTCACAGCATGATGCTGCCACCACCATGCTTCTCTGTGGGGATGGTGCTCTTGCAGTGATGAGAGGTGTTGGGTTGGTGCTGGACGTAAGTGTTTTCCTTGATGGCCAAACAGTTACATTTTAGTCTCATCTGACCAGAGGACCTCCTTCCATTTGTTTGGGAACTCTCCCACATGCCTTTTGGAGAATTTTAAATGTGGTTTTTTTTTTATTTTTCTGCAAGCAATGGCTTTTTTCTGGCCACTCTTCTATAAAGCCCAGCTGTGTGGTGCATACATTTTACAGTGGTTCTCTGGCCACATTACAGAATCACAATCCTTTATTAATCCACGGGGGTGAATGAATTTTCAAGCCACTGTTCTCTATAAGCTGTATGAGTAAATGCTTTTTAATAGTGTGTGCAGAAAGCCACACACTGGCTTTAACAAAGGCACATTCTCTCAACCTGTTCAACTGGAAAACAACTTTAGAAATATGTAAATGTGAAAAAGCCTACAGGGGTTTCTAATTACTCAGTGGAAAACTTATCAAAAAGTCTATCTTCATGAGTCAAGTAACAGTTGGTTTATGTTCATGCCTGCAGCTCAAAGCGTGTTTTTACATTCCAGGTCCTGGCTGAAATGCCTAACTGCACAGTTTAGGTAATAGGCTGGGAACCAGCACCAAGATATCATTTGCAAAACTAATTCGGACTTAAATCCCAGAACTTTTTATGTGCCCATGAAAATAAGCGTGATAAACTTCTTGGTTCATCATTAAAAAACACACACTCCTTTGCATAAAAATCTTAAGCTCTACAGTAATCCCATTTAGAGAATGCCACCAAGCACCTCAGCATGTTTCTTTTCATCCCTTCAGACATGATGGCAGTGGGCTGTGACCTGAATGGGGTCCACTATGAGAATGGAGAAGCTTTCCAGCCCAGCCCCCTCTACAAGTGCACATGCATTGCCGGAGCCATCGGCTGCACCCCTGCTTTCATCCAGAAGCCTGCTGGCCTCTTAGGTCCCGCCCCGCTGATGGGCAACACGCCAGCTGGCCTCCGCAGCGGCCAGAGCCCAAACAAGCACCAGCAGGACACTACCTACATGTCAGGTGTGTGTTTAGAGAGCAAACTAGTGGAGAAGGGTCAGCCTGTCTGGCAAGGGATGCTAATTGCTGTCCAAGTTAGGTAGATGGAAGGGGAGGGAGGCGCTTCATTATTCTGTCAGTGTGAGATGTGACTGCCTGTGGTTAAATTGCCTCTCAGAGGAAAAACAGACTGATGGATGACTCTAGTAAGAAAAATGAGGAGGATGAGGAGGAGGTGGAGAGACAACTTTGTTTTTATTAAAAGCCCTAAAATGTCACTTTGATGTACAGCAAGGCATGTAGCTGAACTGTTATATGATCTGCCTGAGTCAGAAACTGATTTGTCTCTATGGAAAAAGGCACATTCCTACCCAGCAAAAACTCATCAGGAAGATGCTGAATAGGTGACTGCCAGTCACTGGCAACGATGTTGAGATTTGGTTAAAAAGTGGAAAGAACAAACAATTACAAGGTCATTAAATGGACAACTAGAAAAGACAGCTGAAACAGTGTGAAAAGGACCATTTTATCCATTTTTGGTCACTGGGGTATCTCAGCAGACCTTAGACAGGTCCACCATAGTTTACCCAGAGAAATTAATGTCCACACATTCACAAACTTTACAGAGAAAGACCCTTTATGTCATAATGCACACACAAACTATGAATATGTAAAAAATCATGCTTTGATGGCACAGCTTTGCTAAGCGTTTAATAAAAAAAAAGAAAAAAGAGAGATCCATTTCATGTATGCATATGATCACAGCCACTTCATCAGATAACCTTTGCTAGTACTGGGTTGGACCCCATTTTACCTTCAAAGCTGCCTTAATTCTTCGTGCCATAGATTCAACAAGGTGCTGGAAACATTACTCAGAGATTTTGGTTCATATTGACATGACAGCATTACACAGCTGCTGCTGATTTGTTTGCATCACATATGTGATGAGAAACTCCCGTTCCAAAGGTGCTCTGTTGGATTGAGATCTGATGACTGTAGAGGCGATCTGAGTACAGTGAGCTCATTGTCATGTTCAGTTGATTTGCTGCTTTTGCCTGCTGGAAGCAGACATCAGAAGATGGGTATCAGAATCAGAATACTTTTTTAATCCCAGGGGCTAAATTGCTTAACTGCGATCATAAAGGGATGGACGTGGTCAGCAGTGATACTCAGCTAAGCTGTGGTGTTCAAACGATGCTCAGTTGGTACCAAGGGGCACAAAGCGTGCCAGGAAATATCCCCCACACCATTACACCACAACCAGCCTGAACTGTTGACAGAAGGCGGAATGGGTCTATGCTTCTATGTTGTTTACACCAAATTCTGTCACAGCAGAAATCAAGACTCATCAGTCCAGGCAACATTTTTTCCAATCCAATATTGTTCAATTTTGTGAACTGTAGCCTCAGTTTCTGTTCTTAGCTGATAGGAGTTACACAGTTACTCAGTGTGGTCCTCTGCTGCTGTAGCCCATCAGCTTCAAGGTTTGATATGTACATTCAGAGGTGTTCTTCTGCATGCCTTGGCTGTAAACAAGTGGATATATAAGTTACTGTTGCCTTCCTATCAGCTTAAAGTGTCTGGCCATTCTCCACTGACCTCTGACAACAGCAAGGTGTTTTTGCTGCTCACTGGCTATTTTCTCTTTTTCGGAACATTCTCTGTAAACCCAAAAGATGGCTGTGTTGGAAAATCCCAGTAGATCATCAGTTTCTGAAATACTCAGACCAGCCCATCAGGCACCAACGAGCATGCCACATTCAAAGTCACTTAAATCTCCTTCTTCTCCAATCTGAAGCTTGGTTTGAACTTCAGCAGGTTGTCTTGACCGCATCTAAAGTGGTTACCACAAGGAGGTGAACAGATATACTCAATGAAGTGGCCAGTAAGTATATAAACATCGAAAATATATTTCTGTTTCATCATGTGTTGCTTGGCGTATTTATTCAAGCTTCTAGACGGTCATAGTGTCTAATGACCGTACCCACAAAATGTAAGAAACGGTGAGCTCTGTGGTTTTACAGCAGCTGATGAGCCCAACAGATTAAGTGCTAGGTTGGCAATGCCGAGTCATGACTGTGAGAGACATTTTACTAACAAATCCTAGGGCGTACTTACACAAGGCTATTAATACAGTTCAAAGTCCACCTTTTTAGGGTCACGCCAGGCTTCAACTCATGCATCTCCAATGCTTCTTCAATGAAAGCTGCCTACTAAATTCCTTTTTAAGTGATTAAATATGTGAGATGACAGTGTGCCACTTGTTCCACGAATAAGAAACAAAATGCATAAAAATCACGACTCATATTTCAAAAGAACGTGGATCAAAGAGAGAGATCATAATCCGGCAGGGGAGCGGGGACGGGGGGACAATTGTGCTTGAGTAGGGTACAAGGAAACTGACTTGTGTGGATACACCTTCAGTGTACCAAATCAGAGCAATAGTTGTAGAGACTTAGCAAAGTGTTTTTTTTTTCAATGTCAATGTCTGGGAGGGAATAGCTGTATAAGGTCTATACAAGATAATGTAAAAAAAAGAAGCAAAATGCTGAAGAAATTAAAATGCAACATGACACATCCAAGAGCTCAAATCTAAAACGAATGCAGACTCTGTGGTACGAGATGGCCAAGACCCTCCACATCTGTTCGTGTACCAGCAAAGCTAAAACAGATGTTGGAGAAAGTGTTCAGCTGTATTCCCAGTAAGCGGTGCAAAAGGTGGTTTGGATATATTAATTATCCACAGCCATATGATATCATCACAATACTTAACTCATTATACATTATCACTGCAATTTTTAACATTTCACAATGTGATATATATATATAAATAAAATATGGGGATATAGTTCAATTTACCGCCTTTTTTCCCCAACTGCAGACTGTGTCTCTAAAGATGAACTTTGTTAATGTCTGTTATCTAAAAAGATAAAGTTTTCAGTCTGTTTCTTTTAGTTCAGTCATTTTTATTGCCGATTCAGCAGCTGAAGAATTTAAAAATAGAATTAGGCATCGCAGACTAATTTGGTGGACTTCAAAAGCAACTGGTTATTCTAGTACTAAAATGTTAAATTTGCACCTGCAATTAATACTGTATAATAAGATATCAGTTTTCGGTATCCTTGTATTGATACAATATTGCCACGTAAAATAATGTGATACTCTGCTGTGTTAATGTTTTTACCAACCCATTAATAGCCATTCACCACAACTGGAGTTATCTGGATGATCTCTGCATCAGCTGATGGAGGAGTTTAATTAGTATGTTGATTCAAACTGGATTCAAATAGCAAAAGCAAAGATGGATTCCATCATTAAGTAAAACGGACATACTCCAGCAGCTAGCAGGTCAACATTTAGTCCACAGAAACATTCCACTGGAGTAGTGTGTTTGGGGTTATGCCAGTTTTATTCACAATTGGTGCGATCAAACATTTCTATTTACTGCTCAGAATTATGTCCCTGTCCACCCAAAAAGTCACACTTTAGTCCAGGAAGTCCGAGAGTGGTCATGTCTTACTACACAGTCCAATGCTCCATGAAGCACATCAAACTACACTCTCTGTGTTTCCTCTGGTTTTAACCAGCTCACCTTACTCGTCCATATTGTTGTCCAAACAAGGGATGACACGATACAAGAAATTTAGTAGTTGGTAAAAATATCAGTAGACACAACTCTCAATATTAAATTCTATACCACAGTACAAAAACACTTAAATACTTAAACATCAACTCTTTTATTAAAAACATCTAAACATTACAAATATAGCTTTTTTAAAATAAAATACTATGATTTCTGTTTGAGCTGTGCAACAACTTTTCATAGGTGCTGCAATGATTCCTATGAATGGCATCATTTTTCATGATGCCATTCAGTATGGTGCCAGGGGGGAAAACTATATGGGATCCGAAACAAAAGTCTGACTTGGACAAAATCATATTTCAATGACTATTTTTGGTCTGAAAAAGACCAAGACTGGCCGAGCAGATTTTTTCCAAGAAAACAACGTCATTGGACATGTGGTACTTTGTGTGTGCCTGATTGTTTCAATTTGGCTGAGGGACTTTCCCAGTTTGCACCAAGCAAAGAAGACATCAGCAAGCTTTCACTGTTTTGCATTTCCAGTCTGGTTCAAACTTGTGAAAGCTCAGCTCAAAGGACACATTTATAAGTTTAGTAGCCAATTCCCTTATGGTGCCTCAGACCAGCTATTTGTGGCTTGTTAGGTTGACTCTGATCTGATCTGTGCTTGGCATCATACAGGCTGGTACTTTGTGTAGGGTGGTGTTGACACAATACCCTTTAACTGTAACACTGAAAGCTTACAGGGATCCTCCTTTAGCCTGGAAGAAGAACTGTCTGATCCAGACCACCCCCTGGAGCCCCTGCTCCAAGACCTGTGGCCTGGGCATCTCAGTACGAGTCAACAACGACAATAGCAAGTGTGAGATGAGGAAAGACCGCCGCCTGTGCCTGCTGCGACCATGTGAGAAGAGCGTGCTAAGGAGCATTAAGGTGACAACTTCAGCTTTAATCTGTGTACATGTTTTTTTGTTTAACTGTCAAAAAGGAGGACACCAATCACCATTTCCACCCGTAGGCGCCGAAGGGGAAGACGTGCCGACCCAAATTCCAGGCAAAGAAAGCAGAGAAGCTGACTCTCTCCGGCTGCATCAGCACCAAGAAGTTTAAACCCACATACTGCGGCGTCTGCATGGACAAACGCTGCTGTGTCCCCAATAAGTCACGCATGATCAAGGTCCACTTCACCTGCAAAGGAGGCTCCAACACACAGTGGAAGATGCAGTGGGTAACGTCCTGTGTGTGTCAGAGGAAGTGCAACGATCCAGGTGACATGTTTTCTGACCTGCGGTTACTCTAACGGAACTTCAAAAGTTGCAGATGCAGAGCGGTATGAGCTCTGCTGTGGGAAACAGAGGACTGAAACACATGTGGCAGCACCTCTGTGCCTCAAAATCAACAAAAAGAAAACTATTTTTAAGAAGAAAGAAAGATGGATTGTTAAAAAAATAAGGTAGTTAGTATAAAAGCTTTTATGAAGCGGTCATCAGGAGAGGTATGTGCAATAACAACAAGATATGTGGCTATAATATTACCTCATAAAACGATGGTCAGGGAGCTCGAAAAGAAAAACTAGGTCATACAGCTGACTGAGTTAAACTCTGATGCTCTTTTTACATGTTTGGAACATTTTAATCTGGTCATAAATTACACAATTTTTGATATATAACTTAAAAAGAAATGTACAAAAGCTTTGGATGTGTGAGTTTATTCCTGAAAAAGACAGAGATTCAGAGCAGAGCGGACCTTCATCTGGCGATGGAGAGTCTGGTTGCATCAGGCATGAGTCTGGCCTTGGTGGCATCCAGATGATGGTACTCTTCGATCAGTGAGCTGAGGGAGGTGATGGCCTCTGAAAACAAGCTCTGCTCCATCCCCTCTACATGCAGGTAGTGGTGTAAGTGAGCCTAAAAACAAATAAAGAACAAAAACATTAAAGTTGCTAAGGCTCAGGCTGATGATGTGTTTGTCAGACATGGAGATGGTAGGTCTGGTTTTTGCAAATATGCTTGAAGAATAAACTTAAGATATCACTTCACCTGGTGACAGAGTGCCTGGGTTATTTTCTACGGTTGCAATTGCACCACATAATGTCATAATAAACAAAAAAAACTAACTTAGATTCACTCATTTACTTCTGTCATAGAACTCCTGATTACTTTGAGGCCTGTTCAGGGAAGAAAGAGAGTAATAGACTTATTTAATCTTTACCCCATTTTAAAATTCAAGTGCACCTCATGGGAGGGTGTAACAGGTTACTTTTCGTAGATACAATTTACAGATGTCCCTTAAATGTGTCATGATATGCTTGACTACTTCTTCTTTCGGCTGCTCCCGTTAGGGGTCACCACAGTAGATCATCTGTCTCCATCTCACCCTATTCCTTGCATCCTCTTCCCTCACACCAACCTCTGCATGTCCTCCTTCACTACATCCATGAATCTTCTCTGTGGTCTTCCTCTTCTCATCCTGCCTGGCAGCTCCATCTTCAACATTCTTTGTACAATATGTCCACTATCCCTCCTCTGAACATGTCCAAACCATCTTGCCTCTCTGACTTTGTCTCCAAACTTCTCAACATGAGCTGTCCCTCTGATGGACTCATTTCTAATCCTGTCCATCCTGGTCACTCCCAGGGAAAATCTCAACATCTTCAGTTCTGCCACCTCCAGCTCTGCTTCCTGTCTTTTTGTCAGTGCCACTGTCTCTAAACCATACATCACAGCAGGTCTCATCACCATCTTGTAAACCTTCCCTTTCACTCTTGCTGCTATCCTTCTGTCACAAAACACCCCTGACATTCGTCTCCACCCACTCCACCCTGCCTGCACTCTCTTCTTCACCTCTCTTGTGCTCTGTCCATTGCTTTGGATGGTTGATCCCAAGTATTTAAACTCACCCACCTTCACTGCCTCTACTCCTTGCATCTTCACCATACCACCAACCTCCCTCTCATTCACACACAGATACTTTGGCTTGCTTCTACTGACTTTCAATCCTCTTCTCTCCAGTGCATACCTCCACCTGCTCTCTACTCTC
>VUQH01080329.1:0-10398 GCA_015106775.1 Etroplus canarensis | reverse complement strand
AGCAAGAGTGAAAGGGAAGGTTTACAAGATGGTAGTGAGACCTGCTATGATGTTTGGAGACGTTGGCGCTGACAAAAAGACAGGAGGCAGAGCTGGAGGTGGCAGAACTGAAGATGTTGAGATTTTCCCTGGGCGTGACCAGGATGGACAGGATTAGAAATGAGTACATCAGAGGGACAGCTCATGTTGAGAAGCTTGGAGACAAAGTCAGAGAGGCAAGGCTGAGATGGTTTGGACATGTTCAGAGGATGGATAGTGGATATATTGGACAAAGGATGTTGAAGATGGAATTAACAGGCAGGAGGAGAAGAGGAAGACCACAGAGAAGATTGATGGATGTAGTGAAGGAGGACATGCAGAGGGTTGGTGTGAGAATGTTTGCGAAACAGCTGCAAGGCAGGTATGACGCCTTACCTCTTAAAGGTCATGAATACGTCGTGATTTCGCAACATTTTCCTTCTGGTTCCTAAACAATGCACGACATTTTGTACCTTTATTGTAACTGCTCCGTAATGTTTACAAAGAGTCATAAAAGCATTATAATTGTTTTTTTATTCGGTTTGTAAAAATTGTGCTCTAGAGGCCACTCTGCAGCAAATCATTACACATTTCACATTGTGTTGATTCCTAATCCAACTGGCCTAAGTGGGAACTCAGTTTAACATGTGGGGACAGCAAAAACATGCTATTAAATGATCAAAGTGCACAAACTATAATATGTATTGGTAATGGAGAAATGCTAACATGTAACTCTCTTACCACGCATATACTCCAGGATAGCTCAGTAATTAAGAAAGATGACCAACACACCAGACTCTAACCAGTGGTGCAGTTCAGCAAATGTGCTTTACAGGTAATTATTTATCAAGTTGAATACTCAAATAATCAGATCACAAAATTATCAAATGACAAAAATCAGGTAAAAAAATTTATAACAAATTGCAAATATTTGTTCAGTCATATAGCCCTAACTCAAACTGTGCTAAAATTAATTGAGTGCACATAAAGTTGTTATATTACAAAATTGTTATTTGTTATTTCCAATTCTAATCCTGGGTGTTTTAAGAAATAATGTTGTTAGGATTCATCCTCTGAGGATCATTTTTATGCTGATCCATCTAATAGTTTGTTAGAGTTCAGTATGGACCACATGGACTATTTTAAACCCACAATAATTTTTTTAGAAATAAACTTTCCCAGGTAATCCAGGAAGCTGTGTTGGGCTCAGAAGCTTTATTTCTATTTTGGGTTAGAATTTTCCAGTGAAAAAGGAAGTGCTGACTTCAAGTGTGGTCTTAAAATGTAAATTTTTGGTATATTTCCCTCTTTCCCTCTGCTCTCTGCGCCATTCCTTTTGCTTACAACATCTCTTCATTTGTCTTTGTTTATTGTAAACCTGCCCAACCCTGCCACAGAACTGCTGACAGGCTGAAAATCAGTGGGTGTGTAAGAGGTCAGGGTTCAGCTGAGGTAACAGATCAATAATAACTCAGTCAGTGTGAGTGTTTCTCCTAGTTTGTGTATCTCACTGACAGACTGGAGCTGTAGAAGGGAGGTGACAGCAGACATGACCTGTTTATTACATTGAAGCTCCTGACTGCATTTGTTTCTGTTCATGCCCTGTCTTGTCTTTTTAATCCATTCCGATTAAGTTCTTCATGGCCTCCTCAGTGTGTTGGTCTGTTTGAATTTCAGCAAGTTGCCTTGACCATGCCTACATGCCTAAATGGATTCAGCTCCTCTACCTTGACACCTAAAGGCAATAAGGTGAACAAGTGTACTTAATGAAGTATTCAAATACTGTATGGTTCACTAATATATACTTTTATTGTTTATTATTGATTTTAAAAAATTGAGTCAGGAAGTCAGGAGTGAGGAACTATAAGCAAGGCAATCCAAAAAAAGGTAAACCAATAGGAAATAAAACTAGTACAAGACATTCCCAGAAAGAAACCAAGAAGGAAATAATCAAAAGACAGTTAACACTGAAACACAAAAGCTAACACCCAACATAAAGACCGAAACAGCAAACAACAGAAGCTAAGAGAAATTAAGGAAATCAGAAACAAGACGTGGCAAAAAAAATCAAAATGCCAGGACCATAACAGATACTGAATACCCATAATCATACTTGCTGAGGAATGAGCTAATGACAGAAACATTATCTCACTCCAATTCCAGATTAAAGGCTTGAACAAAATAAATAAATCAATAAATAAATAAAATACGACCCAAAAGAACATCTAAATTTCTGATGCACAAGGCTGAAGCCAGAGTAAATACAGGGACTAGAAAGAGAGATCACAGCTATCAGGACCCTCTCCTGTGGAACCAGTTCCCAGTTTGTATTCAGGAGACAGACACCATCTCTACATTTAAGATTAGGATTCAAACTTTCCTTTTTGATAAAGTTTATCATTAGGACTGGATCAGGTGACTCCAAACCATCCCTCCCTCTTTTGTTGAAAACTGGTGCTACATAAATAAAAACTGAAATGAAGTGAATAGACTAGGTAAGAGCTTACGGATACAGACTAAACACACTGCTGGTTTATTGTTGAATATGCATGGCTGTCAGTCTCTTTATTCCTCTTTATTGCTTGCTCCTGCATATTTTTTGACATTTATGCAACAAAACTGAGGTTGGGCACTAAATCCTGTGACAGCTGAGTCTTTAAACCTGCTACATGATGTCTCTGCTTTTTTTTTATGAAACGCTCAGGAGGCGGTTAAGTGAAGAGAACAGTGACCCACCCTCCGACCACTGGAGTGCCGTCAACCCATTTCCACACATCCTCTGTGTCTTCGTCAGTAATTCCAAACCAATAGGAGTTCCAGTGTCCTCTTGGGAGAAGATTCCATAAAAATGTCTAAAAATAAAATCACACAAGAAACATTTACATTAAAGAAAACATTTGTCGCTGAAGACCTTTAAATTGTACAGTGCCTTTATTGAGTAAGCTCTGCTCCTGGCATTTGATTCCCAGCACCTGTTTTGGAAGTTGACATTAGTTAATTCTACAATATCAACCTGTTTCTCCCTTGAAACTGTAGTTCATGTGTGAAAACAGATATTCCAAAAAGTAAATCCAATGCAGAAGTACCTTTGGCTTCCATTCTAATGGTCTGCATGGGGCAACTTCTCTGGTTGCCAAAAAATTGAGATTTTATAAAGATATAGAAGAAAAATACTACTGCTGACTTCATTCAAAAGACTCCCCCTTAATGAGTTTATGATTTCAGTCACTTATTTTCAATCATTAGTATTGCAATATAATGTGTATGATGCAAATTACACTTCTGTGAGCGTCAAAAAGGATGATAAAGCAGGGTATACGTTTGTGACTGACACACTGCTACCCTGTGAAGCTACAGTTTCTCTTAGTCTTTCAGTCACATTCACACCGTGGTCATCTTTTTTCAAAACATCAGCATCCATCCATCCATCCATCCAGCTTGATTTTTTACTAACCAATACGTGGTGGCTGCATCCATCTTTAAAAATATAGTTTATGCTCTGTATCAAGGCTGACCACAGCTAATCTGTGACTAGCTCTGTCCCCCAAGAAATGAACTCGTGCAAAACAGAGAATTTAATATGAGCTGTCTAGATATAAATATGCAGAATCTGTATACAAGAGAACAGGTTTTTGCTAAAGTAATTTTTTTCATTTTTGAAGTCTGAGCGGAATTGACAAATAATTATGTAAAGAGTCCATGCAGAGAACAAAAGAGGAAAAAATTATCTAAAGTGCATGCAGTACAGTGCAAAAGTCTCAATCTACCCCTCACTGCTTTAAACTTTTATAGGAAAACGGCAAATAGGTGGTATTGAAACATGCACAAACATATATGGAAATACAGTACATAAGGCAAAAATAGAGACTGTCCAATTCTAACCAGCTTGAAAGTCAATAATTGGTATGAGAACCTTTATTCATCAACACAGCTTGAACTTTCTTAGGCAAGCTTTCTTATTATTTCTTTAAGCTGTTTTTTGGGAATAGTTCTCTAGGCTTCTGAAGGACATTCCAAAGCTTTTCTTTGGGTGCTGGCTGGCTTTTGTTCCATTATCTACGAGCATGATGCTTTAATAATGTTAAACTCACTCCATACGATCTGTTACCATTGATTTTCAGTCCAGTTCTTGTGTAATTTAGCATATCCTAGCCTTTTCTCCCTGTTTTCCTTCCTTAATTTTTGACATCCACCCTTACTTTGAGAGTATTTCTGATGAGGCTTCAGAGATCAGCAGTGGAAACAAGTTAAGGGCTATCTCTCGAATTCTGTGTCAGGTCTTTGCTAGATTTTTTCCTATTTCTTAAGGGCATGCATTTTAGATATTGTTCATCTGCTGTAGAGTTCTTTTTAGGCCTGCTACTTCTTCTTTTGCCCTCCACTTGTCCAATTTCCTCATTTTTTTTAAGGAAACACTGCACAACATGCTGAGATACAATGACTATAATAAGTATTCACCTCCCTCGGAGGTTTCACCCTTTTATTGCTTTAATAAATTAAATCATAGAGCATAACTCCATATAATTTGGCTTTTTTGAAAAGAATTTGCACAAAGGCACTTTTCCTGTCAAATTAAAACCAGAGTTTTACAAACTAATGTCTATTAATTAAATACACATAAATAAATAGTATATAGAGTGTACAATAAATGTTTGCATAAATATTCACCCCTTTAAAGGGACTGACCTAATTCAACAGAGGTCCAGCTAGCTGATTCCAGCAGTGTCACAGCTGGTGAAACTGAGTGCAGTCGATGTGTGTCAGGTGATTGTGGTATAAAAACACCTGTGTTTGGGATGTCCTGTCTCTGGGTCATCAGTATTCCTGCTACAATTGCAACTAGATGACAAAAGAGCACTCCAAGCAACTGAGAGAAAAGCTAATTGAAAAGTACAAGTTAGGAGATGCTACAAAGATATTTCCAACTAACTGGACATCCCACAGAGTTCAATCAAATCCATTATTAAGAAATGGAAGGAGTGTGGCACTTAAATTTTCCTAAAGCTGACCGTCCTCACAAACTGAGTGACTGGGCAAGAAGGAGACTGGTTAGCGAGGCCACCAAGATATCTATGACCACTCTGAAGGGGTTAAAAGCTTCACTGGCTCAGATGGGAGAGACTGTACATACAACAACTGTTACCCGGGTTCTTCACCAGCAGAAGCTGTATGGGAGAGTGGCAAAGAGAAAGCCACTGTTGAAAAAAGTTATGAAATTGCTCCTGGAATTTGCCCAAAGGCATGTGGGAGGCTCCAAGGTCAACTGGAAGAAGGTTCTTTGGTTTGATGAGATAAACATTGAGCTTTGTGGCCATCAGACTAGACGCTATGTTGGTGAACACCAAACACTGAACATCACCACAAACACATCATCTCCACCGTGAAGCATGGTGGTGGCAGCATCATGCTCTGGGGATGCTTCTCAGCAGCAGGCCCTGGAGGGCTTGTAAAGACAGAGGGGAACATAAATGCAGAAAAACAAAATCAAATCCTGGAGGATAATCTGAATCAGTCTGAAAGAGAAGTATGGCTTGGGAGCAGATTTCTTTTCCAGCAAGACAACGAGCAAAAGCTACACAGAACTAGCTCAAAGACAAGAAGGTGAGTGTTCTGGATTGGCCAAATCAAAGCCCAGATCTCAATCCAAATGATAATTTGTGGCCAGACTTGAAAAGAGCTATTCACACCAGATCCCTGAGCAATCTGACCGAGCTCGAGCTGTTTTGCAAGGAAGAATGGCGAAAAATTGCAGCATCCAGATTGAAACACATCCACACAGACTCTGTGCTGTGATTGCAGCCAAAGGTGCATCTACTAAATACTGACCTAAAGGGGGGGATATTTATGCAAAAATTTATTTTACCTTATGACAACTTATTATTAGCTTTTTTAGCTTAATTTCCTGAGAGATGGTGGCATTATTGTTGACATGCTGCCACCATGAAATTTGCAGTGCTGTACCTGCTCCTCAGCTGTGTGAATGATGGCCAGGTGAGCTCCTTGGCTCTCACAGAATGACTTGCTCTCTGGCCAATCCCGTGAGTGTCTGGAGATTAAGTAACAGCTGTTGTTGAAGAGTTCCCAGTCATCAGGGCAGATGATAGGAGCCTTTGTCACAACCTTGGGAGCTGATGAGACAAAAAAGAAAAGCACACAGATATTAAAACAATGGCTGACAAATGAGTGAATATATTTTCATGTCTGTTGAAAGAATTGAGAAGCCTAACAGAATCATGATAAATGTCTACCATATTGGCTCATTCTTCAAACCATAGTGCAAGCAAAACGTCAGTGATGTAGTAGCTCATCCAGATCGCAATCCACCATAATTCACAGTTTATTACAATGTGTAAAGTAAAAAACAAAAGTGACAAGTTTTCTTGTCACTGGTTGGCTGTACTGCACAAATTTAAATAAGAATTTAAATCCATTGAGAAGTCAGAGGCTCAGAACCAGTCATATCCAGGACAACAGCCCTAGTTCTCAATTGGTGCTACCCTAGCTGAAGATGTTAAGCTATAATCATGCCACAAATAAACCTGATCGCATTCATGTATAGACAGCAGAAAGGCACAAACACTCATTTTATGAACATTACTCTCCAGAACAATACTAGAGGAACAGTAATTCCTGAGAAAATGGGAAAAAAAATCTTTTAGAATGACAACTACAAGGATTGTGATTCTTCTGAACTGTGGACATATGGTGGACCTGGTGCTATGACATTAGCTCATTAGTACTTCAGCCAGATGGGCTAAGAATCATCGAAAAAAAACTGCACCAGAAAATCCAGAGATCAAGTTTGCTTTCAAATAAGAATTATAGCGCCAAAAGTTACCAAGATATCAAGACTTGCAACATTAAGAGGAATTTGAAATTAAATCAGAAGGATTTGGTCTCATCAAAAATGATCCAATGTCTCCATTTCACAGCTGGAAGAGGGGTTATTGGTAGAAAGGATGTAAGAGCTCTCTGAACGAAAAGGATTTTTTTTAACCTTTAGTGGTCGTCTTTGCAGCGAGTTTGGCCTGCAGCTTGTCCTTCTCTTTCTGCAGCCTGTCCTTCTCTTTCTGCAGATCGTCCTTCTCTTTCTGCACATCGTCCTTCTCTTTCTGCAGATCGTGCTTCTCTTTCTGCAGCTGATCTTTCTCCTGCTTCAGTTTAGTGATGGTCGCTGTCAGAACTGACACATTTTCAGCCTTTGTCTGTTTCCCTAAGGTTTCTTCACCGCTACCCTGAGGTTTGTTCTTATCTGAGAAAAATATGAAAGGATGGATGAGTAAGTTTCTAAATCCAGTATGTTAAATATATGTTCACACCTCCTGAAACACCTGTTGGTATTGTTGGTGAGACTGCGCCTACTGACAGCAATGCTAAGATGTTGACGATGACAATATTATTATTGGTATCATGCTTACCATGTTCACTACCTTAGTTTAAAGTCTTAGCATCCTAGCATTCACCCATTAGAAAAAAATATGTTCTGCCTTGAGCTTGCGTCCTTTCTGTTGGCCAGAAGGGGGCGACTCCTCTAGTTAAAAAAGGTCAGATTATATAGAAATCTATGTGAAATGAACTAACTTTAAACACAACCTGTGCTCTCCAAAAATATGCACTTGGGTGATTTAAAGTCTCACTTTATATAACATAATGTTCATTTTTCTAAATTTCATTCCTGTTAAGAGGGAAATAGATGATAAAGCAGGGTATGATAATTATATTCCAGCAGCCTTGCAGCTGACCAATCATCACTGCTACTGTTTGCCAATAATGAGAAGCAGACAGGAAAAAAGAGATGAACTGGAGCCCACAAACAATTGGTTAATATCACAGCAGGTGACATTTTAAGTCCACATCCAACTTTAATATTGACTCTATCAAATTTGGTTTGTATACTGTATCTTCTTGTTTGGTTTTCTGAATTCCAGTAGCTGTATTTTTTCTAAAGTATTAAGAACATTTTTAATTAGCTTTTAATTATATTTACTTTAGGTCCTCAATAAAAATGTTCAGTTTATGAATGTGTGGATAGTATTACTGTAAAATATACAAGGTAGAACAAGACAAAAAGATGAAACAAAAACATTTAAACACACATACAAAATACCAATCATATTTATTCCACAAGAAATGATATGTCACCTCTTAAAAAAGTGTTTAAACCGTGAATGAAATTAAAACAGAAAAACCTGTTCCTAGCATAGCGGTTACTTATTATATTTGTGTATTTGTATCACATTATATTATAATGGCAGGTTAAAATTTTTCTTGATGGTAATTTTTGTCAAAAACAGCTCTCTGGAACCAAAAAAGCATTAGTACAGTTGCATGAACCTCATAATTATTAACACAAAAGAGGCGTGATGAATGCCTTTGTTACTGTGTAACTTTGAAAACACTTTTTTCTGTTTTTAAGGACAATTTTATATGACAGAAAAGTGTGTAAATCTTCTCGTTCAAACCAAAATGTCAGCATAATCTGACAGTTATGTACTCACAGTGTGCAGTGACGGATATGATGACGATCAGGAGGATGGCGCACAGCATAGCCAAGCAGATGGTGGCGAGGCGGTATGGCCCAGGGCCTCTCCCACTTGAGGCCCCTTTGACTGGGGACACTGTATGAGCTAACATGAGGGGGGAGATGGTTTAATAACGTAATGAATCATCTTTCATTTTTTGTGTGTTTTTAGTAAGTCTTCACCTAAGGTATTTTTTATTTTGTAATTACTCTACTCTCCTTTTAACTAAAACTTTCACCACCACGGGGCACAACATTACCAATGGGTGTGTTGAAATGTTTTTGAACATTTGGTGCTTCTTTTTAGCTGTACTGCCATTTCCTGATGAGTCATTAGATATTCTCAGGCCATTACTGTAAATATGAAAAGACTTGCCTGTTTAAATAAAGGTTACATCTATTTGCTGCACCATCTTGTGGTAAAAATTGGTATCAAGCAAAAGAATACCTCCGCCCTAGTTCAGCTTCAGCTCCAAAGCCCAGATGTTTTGGATGTAAAGTCAAAAAAGTTATTTCTTCATTTTCTGCTGCCAGCTTCCATTAATTTTGGAAAATTTTTAAACTATTTTTAATTGTGTGAATTTACAAAAAATACCTTTAGTTTTACTGCTAACTACCCAGCTATATAAAAGGGAAAGATGCCATAGTATTAACATTATGACAAAGTCATTTACACAATATACAATATATGATTCCAACATAAGAAAGCAGCAAAACGTTGCAAAATAAAAGTAGCACATTTAATCATAATAAAATGTGGAATTATTTTTTAACTTAACACAATTTGTCACTTTACTTAATTGTTTCAGCATTTCTTTATTTTCTTATGCCTATTTCTCACTTCTGAGAAAATGCGGGTAGGAATTTTCATGAGCTTAAATGTTTCCTGAAATGTAACAAACACAGATGCTTATCTGGTGTGCCTACTCACGCTTTCCAGTCAGCTGAAAAATCTTATTAACATCACTGTGCTGCTGTCAGAGAAACTGAGACTAATGAAAACAAACTATGCCTCTGGACAAAAAGCATGTTTGCTCTTCCTGTCCTCTGTACATACTGAAATGTATTCACACTTTCTGATGACTTATGTTTCCTTACAGTGAAGCTTTTTATTCACTGAGGACACGCCTCTGCTCTGTTCAGTCTTGTAAATGTCAAATATGCCAGGGTGGTTTCTGGTATGTGGGAAATCTGACATGCTTTAAAGTAACTTAAAAATCTGCAGGCAGAGAATTTACTTTGATCAGCGTTCATTAGAAAGAGGTGCAGAATAATTTCAATTTGAAAATTCGAAATGTTGGGAAATGTTACATGATATCTATCTTGATGTATGCTCAATCATCCAGGCAAGTAATACTTCAAAAATTGATTCTGTTCATCTGGACACAAAGTTTTCCGTAGGAGAAACGTTTCGTCACTCATCCAAGTGACTTCTTCAGTCTCAACTGACTGCAGGACTCTTCAGCCTTAGTGGTTGCCAAACCACTTTGGCAAGGATTGCCTAAAGCTTGTGTCAGTATGAACAAACAGCACGTAAGATGGCTGATTAACCACCTTTCGCCATCTTGCAATGCTGTGATTGCAGCCATTACCCAGCTCTCTGTAATGATACTCGTGGCCTTTGATCCCTTGATCTTTGGCGCCTCGATCTGTGTTGGTTGATCTATGGTCATGAGAATTTACATTTATAAGGCTGAAGAGTCCTGCAGTCAGTTGAGACTGAAGAAGTCACTTGGATGAGTGACGAAACGTTTCTCCTACGGAAAACTTTGTGTCCAGATGAACAGAATCAATTTTTGAAGTATTACTTGCCTGGATGATTGAGCATACATCAAGATATTTTAAACCACTTTGGCAAG
>VUQH01080327.1:0-30855 GCA_015106775.1 Etroplus canarensis | reverse complement strand
TGTAAAGGAATAGCTCATGATGTGAAGCATACCACATCATCTGTCAAACATGGTGGAGGTAATGTTATGGCATGGGCATGTATGGCTGCCAGTGGAACCAGGCCTCTAGTGTTTATTGATGATGTGATGCTGATATTAGCAGCAGGATGAATTGTTAAGTGTACAATGCTGTCCTCTCTGCTCACAGTCAGACAAATGCTGCCAAACTAGTTGGAAAGCGCTTCACAGAGAAAATGGATGATGAGACACAGCAAACTGCAAAAGCAAGCCAAGAGTTTTTTTAAGGCAAAGAAATGGGCCAAGTGAGTCACCTGATTTCAACCCAACAGAGCAGCTTTTCAGTTACTGAAGACAGAACTGAAGGCAGAGACCCACAAACAAGCAGCAACTGAAGGCAGCTGCAGTAAAGGCCTGGCAGAGCATCTCAAGGGAGGAAACAGCATTTGGTGATGTCTGTGGGTTCTAGACTTCAGGCAGTCACTGTCTGCAAAGGATTTTCATCTGTACATTAAAAACAATCCTTATATTTAAAATCATGGAAGTTTGTCCCATTACTTCTGATCCTCTGAAAATAGGGTACTGTTTTAAAAAGTGTCATAGTCTCAACAGAAAATATATATTGGCATTATTGATTATTTTTTAGTTGATTTACACTTTAATGATCTGTGTTATTAATTCAAATGGTCAAATATTCTCTGATTACAGCATCATCAGCATAAAGATTTGCTACTTGTCCCTGATAACTGTTCAGTTTGGACCAAAATAAGATATTTGATGCCATCTCCTTGGGCTTTCAGGTTTTTTAACAATTTCATAGACACGGGACTGAACAATAATAAATTTAAATACTGATGGTCAGGTTTTACTCAGGGAAGTAATTACAAGCTGCAGCCCTTTTCACCACTTTATTGGGAGGCTTCTGGTTCTGAGTTTTGGTTCTCAGCTTATTTAAATGGCCTCTTTCATCATGAGACAGGGAGCATTTTTGGACTACTCTTTTATATATTGAGTCAAAATTAGACAGTGATCAGTCATGGAGTTCATCTTTTAAATTTTTGGTAATGAAGAGTCGAATTACTGTAAATGGTCCAATTCACAGGTGTGAAGCTGGCACTGACACGTGGGTCCAATGCAACGACGCCCCGGTGAAGGTCTGCAAATACCCAGTGCATGGCTTGAAGGTGGGCCACTCCTACCACTTCCGGGTCAGAGCTGTGAACAGCGCCGGTATCAGCAGACCGTCGCGCAAGTCAGACAAAGTGACGGCCCTGGATACTGCAGAGAACGAAAGGCTGCAAGGTACCGAGGAAGGTAAATACAAAGCACAGGACAGCAGGAAACCAGCATTTCCTCACCACTCTGTTGTTGTCATTTCCTGCGACAGTGATTAAAATTGAAGGGAAATACGACATAGTGATCAAGGACGATGACTTGGAAGGTATGGTGGCGTACAACGACTGGTCTGGTTGCAGCGTTTTGATTCCTCCAACCTTTAAACCCCTTCCTCACAGTCTCACTGCATACTAACACCCGTCACCCTCTCCAAACATGCTGTTGTTGAAGTTTGATCCTCTTCACTGTACCAGTAAACATTTCATTCATTCAGATCTGTTTACTGGGCATGCTCTCTTCTTCAGATTGATAATGAATTCTCACAATGGCAAACACGGGCCATGTGGATAAAGTTTGTGGAAAAGTCAGAATTATTTTCTCATCTTAAAGTATCAGACTAGAATTCTGATTCAAGTTCTCAGCTTGTTTTTATCCTACAGAGTCACGAGGTTTTTGGATTTTTTTTCCCCCCCTCGCAATAACGTTGTGTTATGACACGGCATTACATCACGTAGTAAACCAGTGCTGGTTGGAAACATAAAAGCAGCTGAAGTCTGATGATTAAACATACATAGCCACTGCGCCACACGTCACACCCAGACAGAGAATCCACAGCCTCTCATCTGGATGCTGTCTGGTCAAAAGGAGCCAGTGAAAATCCACACCATCTCTCTTTTCTGATAACCGCTTCATGCTCAATAATTTTAGAAAAATAAAAACAGGCCCAACATTTTTCCCTGATCTCACAACTAATCTGTTACCAGCTTCTTATTTTGAAACAACACTGAGTGGAACTATTTCCCAAAGCCCTCCCACTCTAACGTTTGTGGTGCAATCTTGATCTAATTCCAACCTCCCCATTCACACTTTAATTAACTGAAAACCTTTTACACTTTTCAATTAAACCAATTCAAGATACTACTTTAACAAAAACCTGTAACAAAGATAAAAACTGAAAGAAAATGTTAAGTAATGCATATTTGTACGACGTGATGAATAAGGCTATAGTAGAAGTCCTACATTTCACTTGTAACGCTAACTTTCCAGTTCGTATATAGATTTTTTTGCATTTGTAGCTATACTGCTGAAGATACTTATACTATTTTTATTTTAAGTATTTCTTTAGGTGGTTCATATTCCTGTTTTTAAAAATCTTCACTGTGACATTGCAGTATTGTCTTCTATCCAGTATAGAAGACTTGTATCTTGGCCACAATATTAGGTTTAGCTTGTTTTGTGAGCACTCAACAACCAAAACAACCCAGAGACTTTGACAGCTCTTCTGTGGTTGATGGACTATATGGACCAAAGTATTGAACCACATCTTTAACTCATAGCCACTGAACTCTGAAGCAGTGAAAACATGGTCTGTGGAGTGATGAGTCATGCTTCTCCATCTGGCAGTCTGATGGACAACTCTGGATTTGGCAAATGCCAGGAAAACGTTACGTGCCAGACTGCATTGGGCCAACTGTAAAGATTCGTGGAGGAGGGACAATACTATGGGGTTGTTTTTCTGGGGTTGGCCTGGGCCCTTTAGTTCCAGTAAAGGGAAAACTTAATGCTTCAGCTTACCAAGACATTTTGGACAATTCTATGCTTTCTACTTTGTGGGAACAGTTTAGGGAAGGCCCTTTTGTGTTCCAGCATGACTGTGCCCCAGTGTACAAAACAAAGGCCATAAAGGCATGGTTGGATGAGTTCGGTGTGGAAGAACTTGACTGGCCTGCACAGAGCCCTGACCTCAACCCCATCCAACACCTTTAGGATGAACTAGAACAGAAATTGTGAGCCAGGTCCTCTCATCCAACATCAGGGTCTGACTTCAAAAATGCTCTTATAGAATAGAATAGAATAGAATAGAATAGAATAGAATAGAATAGCCTTTACTGACATTGCAGGACACAAGTGTACAGTGCAACGAAATTTAGGATTCATTCAGTAAAGTGCTCGATATAAGCATTCTGAGAGACCCGCATAAAAAAAAAAAAAAAAAAACAGTGTTTAAAAGAAGTAGCTTATAATAAAACCTAGACTTTCAATATTACATATGTACTTAGCAGCATGAAAGATGAGATATATAGATATATATTTTTAAATGAATGGGCAAAAATTCCCACAGACACATTGCAAAAGCTTGTAGAAAGCCTTCCCAGAAGGGTGGAAGCTGTTCTAGCTGCAAAGGGGGACCAACTCCATATTGAAGCCTGTAGATTTAGAGTAGGATGTTTTAAAAGCTCCTGTAAATGTAATGTGTAGGTGGCCCAATACTTTTGTCCATATGGCGTACTTGTACATGTTGTGTGTTTTGACAGAGGTATTAGATTTGGGTAATTTCGTGCATATTTTGGTAGCAATGCTACCAAAATACTAATTTTAGTAACACTCCCCAAATTTTATTAGTCTGCCTTAAAAGCTTTAAAAAGTGTCAGGATTCAATATGAATTAGGAGATGTATTTGCTGCACAAGCTGTAGGCTGTTAATTGTATTTTTTAAGTAAAATGCATTGTTGGGTAAGGCATACTGTGGATGTAAGGTCACATGTAAATTCAGAAGCGTTCTGAATTCAGTGTAAATTTTTCAGTACAAATTGTGCATAATGTGGGACTTCTGCAATGGCTGCTGTTCTGTGTACTTTGAGCCTCAACACCATTCACTCCCGATCTAGGCTACGTAACTATCCCAGGCGAACCCACAGATGTGCATGCATCTGAAATTTTCAAATCTTATGTTGTGCTGAGCTGGACGCCTCCCAGCCCTCGTGGACGAGCACCAGTGTGGTACGTTATCGAGAAGGTGCGTGCCCCTTCACCTCTGGCCATACATTTCTATCAGTATAGCCACTTTAACCTCTGTACTGTAGTTAAAGGATAAACAAGACGCTCACCTCTTAAAATCAGGATCACACCTTTAACTTTTGTCTGCATGATTTAAATCATTACATTTTATGTAATTTATCTTTTTCCAACCTCCATGACAGCAGAACATGCAGGTCTGTTTGTCCCAGCACTAAAGTGAAGATTTATTGCCTTCATATTGAGCGAATCTTTGAATCCCAAACATTTTTAAAATATAAAATGAAGATATTTGTCTTCATGTGTTAGCCTGGAATTCATCCTCATATACTGAACTTTGGAGATCTTGATTAGAAAACAGCTTTATGTATGTAAAGATGGAAAGAAGTTTCATATGCAATGAATTAATATGCTAAAAATTCTAAAAATAATGTATGTAATAGCCTCAATATATAAAGATGTACAGATAAAGTAGTGTCTACGTGAATGATGGCTGCGATGGCACATTAGGGCCACTGAAAGTAAAAATAAATGAATAGTTTTGGGAGGGCAAATTAAAAAAGTGGCAAATTTATGAGAAAAAGTGAAACATTTACAAATAAAAACTGGAAAATTTGCCCGAAAAAATGGCAAATACAGGAGAAACAAATGGACAATTTTTGAGAAAAAAGTGGCTAATTTATGGGGGAAAAGTGGTACATTTACAAGAAGTAAAATGGGAAACGTATGAGAAAAAAACTGAAGAAAACAAGTGTCAAAGTTACAAAATATACAAAAAATGATGAAAAAATAAATGAAAATATTGCCAAAGTTCTGAGGAAAAAGTGGCAAATTTAGAAGAAAAAATTAGCAAAAAATGAAAGCCCCTGACTAAAGTTGCCACTTTTTTCTCAGAATTTTACTCAGTCCATTTTTAAATGTAATTTTTCACTCTCAGTGGCCCTAATATATCATTATAATGCTTACAGAGTGTCAGTGTGAGGAAAAAGAGACAGATTGTTAGAAATGTATCAGTAACATTTCCTCCACTTTAAGTCTCCTTTTATGCTCTAGTGCTGTAATAAGTGGAATCTCTGTGACACAATAGTGATCATATCTTTCATCTTTTTGGGAGGCACACACACAAACACTTATTTATTTACAAGTCTGATATGAGCGATGCGTTTAAATGGAACCAAATCAAAATGAAAGTGAGTCCTGACTTTGTAACAAGCAGTTAGTGTAAAAGCTCCTTTTTTCTCTTTGTGCTGCATCCATGAGGTTTTGGCAGATGGCTGTACCCTCTCATTTCCTCCCCTCCCCAACTCTCCCACAGTGCTTAGCAGGCACTGGATCCTGGCAGCGGATCAACACAGCAGTCGAACTGCACTCCCCTCGTTACCCGGTTTTTGATTTGCAAGACGGGCAAAAGTACCAGTTCCGAGTGTATTCAGTCAACATGTACGGCTCCAGCGAGGCCTCCGCGCCCTCTGAGCCCGTCCAAAAGGTTGACGACGATGGTAAGAGCTGGGATCAGCGCGCAGACTTACAGACACTGTGTTTTTTGTACAGCAGAACACAACACACACAAAACCTGGGAAGAAATGCTGAGATCCATGTGATAAAATTTGGGATTTCTTAGAATCGTACAGTCCATGATTCACCCGGAATTTAGATCTCGTCCAGATGGAAAGGCCTCGAGAACGTTTGTGCTCTACATCAAGCAAAAAACTTGAGTGTAACAAATGTACTAAATGTCTGACTCTGTGCTAAAAGTGAGCGGCTGTGTTTTGCAGGTACTGAGCGTCCAGTTGGTACGTACGTTTCACGCTGCTGTGACTTCACGCTCTCACTGTCTGTGTGTGTGTTGTCACTATAAGTGGTGGTTGGAGCACTTGGAGATGGCTGGGTATTATAATACAGAGCAGCAACGAGCCTGAAGAAAAAAACGTTGGGATTTTACAAGAAATAAAAGGAAGAACAAGTTCTTCAGAGGTCCTGAGGGTCTGAAGCCAAATGAAATCTCAGGAACACTCCCCTGACATCATCTTCTGCCCAAACACCGTGTTTTGTGAAGAAATGTGTCAAAGTCATTTAATGGTGTTGTCTTTAATCACTGTGTGTGCACACAATACACAGTGGCGATGTGCAATGTTTCACTGAAAAGAGCACAAAAACATTAATATACTGCATGTTTTTTCTTTCTTTTGAGTGACGGTCCCTTTGTAGCCCACGGAGCTGTCAAACCTGCAGTAAGTGTACAACTGACTGCTGTAGTTTGGGGGTTGGAAATCTTGTCCATTCTTGCTTGATGCAACACCTGAGCTGCTCAGCAGTCAGCGCTCTGCTGTCCGACTCTCCTCTTCATTCTCAACAGGAGATAGATCTGAACCGGCAGCAGCCAGTCGAGAACACGCTGTGTGGACTCATAAGGATGGGTTTGATATATGTCTGTCTAAAATTCTAATACGCGCCTCAGAGTGAGTGGTACCTTCACACACGTGCACCTCCACACCCCCAGACATCACAGATGCTGACTTCTGTACAGTAGTTTTCACTTGGGGATAGAGACCTCGGCGCCTGTTTTTTTCCAAAAACTAGCAGACGTGTGGACTCTTCTGACCGCAGTCTCTCAGTCCAGTCTGAGAAGAGCTCGGCCTCGGAGAACTCGGCTGTGTTTCTGCACAGAGTGGACGTATGGCTTCCTCCTTTCTGGATGCTGAAGTGCTCCCAATCCCAGGTGGCAAATTCAACAGTAGTGTGACGGTTTGTTCAGCAGTGTTGCCCCAGAAGTTCCTGAGGCCTTTAACATCACACCTGTTCATACGTGGGTTCCGACCTCGCCCTTTGTGCACTGAGATTGTCATGATTTTTAAAGGACAAAGATACAGACCACCAGCCGAGAAGCGTTTAACCAATTCATTTTAGAAAGCAGGTGTTTAGAGACGGAATCAAGGAGGTTACTGAGAGCAGGCAGGCGGGTGCGTCCAGATCTAATGAGCGGTCCCTGTCAGTAGGTCCTGGGCAGTCCAAAGTCCAGGCCATGTCAGAGATATCCCAGAAACCTCTGAATCTTTTCACTGCGCTGTAGATGCTGAAAGACCCAAATCCTCTGCAGGCTCGCTTTGAGACATGTTCTTTTTGCGCTGACTAACAATTCTCTCACAGATTTTGGTACAGAGGGGTGAGCCGCAACCCAGGCTTACTTTGCTTTTATACGCAACATGACCTCTGACCTGCTTCCAGGAAGCCTTCTTAATGTGGAGTCTTCCAAACTGGCGTTACTTGAATGTTCTCAGCAGTATTTTAACTCCGTCCTGACTTTTTGTTGCGGGGGCTGTGGTGTAATGGTTAAGGTGCTGGGTCGTGAGTTCGAATTCCGGTCAGACCCCCAACGTGCCAAGACCCTTAAGCAAGGTCCCGACCTCAAATGTGCCTCTGTCCACCCAGCAGTAAAAACACGGGTACCAGTAAAATACTGGGAAGGTAACCGATGGACTAGATTCCCATCCAGGAGGAGTTTAACTCCTAAGTCGCTTCACGCTACAGAAACCGAGGCTGAACTCCGGCCTGATGAGCCTTGTAGGCTCAGGTGTAAAAAGCTCAACAGACTTTACCTTAACTTTTTGGTGCCATCAAATTCCAAATTTGTGCAAAACCCACCAAAGCTACTCAGTTAGAATGGTGGAAAGTTTTTTAGGTACGTTTGTCAGTTAAATAAAAGTTCACATTGATTAATATATCACAGATTTTAGTTTTTATTGCTTTTGGGAAAATATATCAGCTTTTCTGGAAATGGGGTTTGTATGTGAGTAAGTGACTGAAGCCAAACATGTTCTTATTGTGTGACTTCAGTGGCAAAATATTGTTAAACTTCTGCACATTTTATGGCAAGTAAGCTGTAATGTGACATCTGACCATTTGTTGTACATAATTAATCATCTGACATTTCAAAACAGAATTTGTTGTTCAAGAAATGTTGCATTTATATTAAGTGTTTTAAATGTTAAGATGTTTTTTCACCATCTGTGTAAAGTTCTAAAATCCAACTCTAAAATGTTGCTCATTTTTAAAATACAGCTTTTAAAGCATAAATATTCCCTCAAATGAAACTTTGTAAAAAAATATAATTACTCACTGATTATTTTTATTTCCTTGGGTGCACAGGCGTCCCCTCTGCTCCCGGTGTTGCTGTTGCCACCAGGAACACCAAGTCATCTGTGTTTGTGCAGTGGGAACCTCCCAAACACCCAAAACACCTGGTGGGATATTACATTGATGGCCGCGTCGTTGGAGCCAAGGAGTGGTTCGCGTGCAATCACAAACCCTTCAAATACACCAGGTTAGTGTTACGAAATGGTTCAAACGTCACGCTCAACATCTAAACTCTTACCAGTTAAGGTGATTCATATGAATATGGATTTAGTGAATTAAATAAAGTATAAAAATGGAGGAACAAATTAGTCATACACAGACTGTATATAAAAGATGGACATGGCCACTGTGACATCATCCATTGATTTGAAGTCCTGTCTTGAAGCCGTGAGCTGATTTTCGCTGTCATGTTGATTTTTGCGCTGCTTTGTCGTCTCTTTGACTCTAAATGAAACATTCATTTACACAAAGAGCAAGTGACACCATAAACTCGTATGCAGTTGGACCTCTGGCCTCCTGCTGGCCATTAAATAGAATGCAGGTTTAAAGTGCCAAGTGCTCAGCTTTTCAGACCCATCTTTTATATACCGTCTATGATTGTGAGTCAAAGTTGCTGCTTCTTATTCATATATTTAGGGAAATTTAACCACAAAGAGTGCTCGACTTAAGAATTAAAGGCATAAAGATGAGACATTAAAGAAGCACATGCAGATTTATGCCATGTGCAATGTTTTTTTCCTTCAATGAAATGATCAAGTAAAACAGGGGAATTACATATTAAATACAGAATCAGAAACAAAATACTTTATTAATCTCAGGGGGACATTGCTTACGTTACAGACTCTCCGTTAAGTATATATATATATATATGAATATGAAAAAAATATACAAACCCTATATGCAGTGTGTAGCATAGATGGCAAAGTCAGCTCAAAGTGATGCCTCTCTGGCCTCTGGTTCACCTCCACACATATGGGTCCAGGGCAAGGGCTTGAACCGGCAGGTCTTGGATGGCCACCGAGTCCGGGTCCAGGCGGGTCTTGAGCCGGCGGCCCTCAGCAACCCTCCGGCTCCCAGATGAGTCCTCTGATGCACTGAGCCACTGCCGCCCCAGCAGGGAACTAAATAGCTAACATAAACAAGGCTGTTCTAGTGCAGTGTAACCATAAAAAAGGATGCAGTAACCAGTGAGGCAGAATATTTAAAACATTTTATTTACCCTGATAGGCAGCACAGACGTGACCATAAATAACAAACACTTTAAGTCAGTCTTGCTGAGGTCCACAGCTCTTACCTGTACTTGATTTTAACAAATGAACTTCTCAGGTTTGTGGTGCACGGCCTGATCCCAGGCGAGAGCTATGTGTTCCGTGTCCAAGCCGTCAACCTCTTCGGCCTCAGCGAGGAGTCCCAGGAGTCCTCCCCCATTTCTGTGGAGCCTGCCCTCGGTAAGAGAAACACCAGGTTTATGACTACTAACGAACAGTTAAAAAGCTCTTTGATGTCATTTAAAAAATGTTGGTAAGTTTCTCAAGCAAAATCAGCCGCACATTTAAACCAAATATAGGAATGTGTTGGGGAATGTAACTTTTCACAGCAATGCTGATTCATAAGATTACTGGAGTTCTTGAAGTAAGCAGGTGCTCAGTGTGATTCATTTCATTATTCTGTCCAGGAAAGGGGGCGGACTATGGTATGTATTTAATGTGTAAACTTATGGCTTCTTTTTCTCTCCCCCTTACTTACTTACCCACTGCTTTCGCTTTACCCACCTCCACTTTGTATTATTGTGTGTTTTAATCACAACATGACATATTTTCAATATGAGTCTCCACTAATGTGCTTTAGAAAACATTTCCCTTCACTGTGAGACAGATGCTCGGCACAATAGTTTAAAACTTTAAACTTAGATTAATGTTAACAACAGAAAATGCATGAAAGGCTCACATGGTTCATCTCTGTTTTTTACGCTGATTTAAAGAATGTTGACAACGCTGGATAAGGGTGTGTGAACGGTTTTTATTTATTTATGCCGCCGCTAAGGAGGCATTTTATTTTTGTCCGTCCCTCTGTCCCTCCGTCGTCTACTACATTTATCAGGGGAGACACCAAGGCATTCCCAGGCCAGCTGGGAGACGTAGTCTCTCCAGCGTTTCCTGCCTCAGGATCTCCTCCCAGAGGGACGTGCTTGAAACACCTCAAGTAGGAGGCGTCCAGGAGGCATCTTAATCAGATGACCAAAACACCTCAACTGTCTCCTTTGGATATGGAGGAGCAGCGGCTCTACTCTGAGCCTCTCCCAGGTGACTGAATTCCTCACCCTGTCTCTCAGGGTGAGTCCAGCAACCCTGTGGAGAAAGCTCATTTCAGCTGCTTGTACTCATGATCTCATTCTTTCGTCATTAGCCAAAGTTCATGACCACAGGTGAGGGTAGGAACGTAGATCGGCTGGTGAATCGACAGCTTTGCCTCAGAGCTCAGCTCCCTCTTCATCAAGACAAACTGATACAACGTCCTCATCACCGCACATGCTGCCCCGGTGACCTATAGGTCTTGCTGGGATGGTTTGTACTGAGTATGCAGCAGCCGGGATGAGAATCAGTACTTCCAAGTCTGAGTCTGTGGTCCTCAGCTGGAAAAGGGTGGACTGTCCTCTCCATGTTGGGGACGAGGTCCTGCCCCAAGTGGAGGAGTTCACATATCTCGGGGTCTTAGTCACGAGTGAGGGAATGGACCGGGAGATGGACAGATGGATCAGGGCAGCGTCTGCAGGGTTGTCCATCCATCCATTACAAATCTTGTTACCACTACAGGAGCTGACTTGTTTGCTGGACCTTTGTGTGGTTAATCCCTAGGATGGGTAGAAAATTTTATAACATTTACGAGATTGTGGGGCCAAAGGTCAAGGTCACAGTGCGTCACATTTAAGGAAGAGGCATACCAGCCAAGTTCTAGGTATTTTATTAAATATGAAACTTTGTGATTCAGCAACTCCCAGCGCCCCCTTTGGCATCACCATGCTGAGCTGTGACGGCTCCTCCATCACCCTGGCCTGGAAGAGTCCCAAACACTGTGGCGGCTCCAAGGTCAACGCTTACTACATCGACAAACGCGATGCCGACACTTTGGTCTGGAAGGAGGTCAACCTGAATGCCGTCACAGAGAGAATCTGCACTGTGAGTGATCAGACACAAACTTACAAGAGAGCAAAAAGAAAACTACAAGATGAAAGCCGTATAGCTAAAATGTTGACTTTATAACTGAATGAAAGAAGTGTTTTCCGGTACTTGATCAGGTAAAAGTAGTAGCTTTGATTCCTGTACATTTGCACTTTTGAATGTAACACAGCGTTATGTATCTTTAGGTGGACAATCTGAAGGAGGGAACCTTTTATGAGTTCAGGATCACAGCCGGTAACATGGCTGGTGTCGGTCTCCCATCAGCTGCCAGCGCTCCAATGAAATGTGAAGCTTGGACCATGGAAGAACCAGGTACAGGACTTCTTTATATATCTAAGCAGGTTTTGCTAGATCTACTGCAAAGTGACTGTGAGCTGTTGTTTAGACAGAGAGGCGAGTCCTAAACACCAAGAGGTCGCCACAGCAGAATAATCCACATTGGTAATTTGGCAGAGGTTTTACACCAGATGCCCTTCCATGGTGAGAGGGGCTTGTGTCCATACCTGGAATCAAAATAGAGACCTTTTGCTTGTAAGGTGAATGTGTAAACCACTACACTATGCGGAAAGTCAAATATCCATCCACACTGGAGCCATCCATCAATGATGGCTGAACGGTTACCTGTCCATCTGCACCCACTGACGTTTTAAAGACATGACTACTTCAGTGAAGACATTTGTTAGTAAATATCTCTACTGTCCTATAAATGACTTATTGAAATGTGTAGATGTTCACTGGGAGGGACCAGGATGGACAGGATTAGAAAGGAGTCCATCAGAGGGACAGCTCAGGCTGAGATGGTTTGGACATGTTCAGAGGAGGGACAGTGGACAAATTGGACAAAGGATGTTGAAGATGGAGCTGCCAGGCAGGAGGAGAAGAGGAAGAGCACAGAGAAGGTTGGTGGATGTAGTGAAGGAGGACATGCAGAGGGTTGGTGTGAGGGAAGAGGATGCTGGGATAGAATGAGATGGAGGCAGATGATCCGCTGTGGAGACCCCTAACAGGAGGAGGAGGAAGAAGAAGAAGAAGAAGAGTGAAATAATATTTTGTTATGTTCACCTGTCCTCACTCAGTTTCAAATCAACAACCACAGTTTTAACTTTAAATTCATGTTGACTGTATTTCAGTTGCCGCTGAGACTGCAGAATATGGTGGACTCTTTTAGTTCCGTCCTAATGATGTGTTTCTGTAAATTCAAGGCCCGGCCTATGACCTGAGCTTCAGTGAGGTCAGAAGTCACTCTCTGGTCATCCTGTGGAAGGCTCCCGTTTATACTGGAGCGAGCGCCGTCTCTGGATACTACGTGGACATGGCAAAGAAGGGCTCATCAGAGTTTGTCACTCTGAACCAGGAAGCTGTGAACCGCCGCTACCTGCAGGTAGCAGAGCTGAACGTGCACCATGCATGTTCCAACAAATGGCCGAGCTTCCCAAGTCACGTTACATGTTGTATTTTCACTGTTCCCTGCAGGTGACTGGACTGGAGGAAGGTGAAAGCTACGTGTTCAGAGTTCGTGCTGTCAATGCAAACGGTGTTGGAAAGCCTTCCCAGCTGTCTGAGCCAGTCTGTGCCAAACCTCTCCCAGGTGACAAAAACTTAACACGCTGAAGTGGTGCAGCCCACTCTGCTGCAGTTACTGTGCACAGCATGCTGTACACTTACAAACCACAGACAGTGCTAAAGAGTCCTGGAAACATGTCTTGAGGAAACCAGCACAATGTTTGTCATTTCTTTTGAATATTTGGCCTCAGATGTCACAAATAAAATAAGAAATATGAAAACATTTTAAAATCTTTGACCAGCAGGTCAAGAAAATTGGTTTTAGATTAATTTTTTGATCAGTACTTGTGAATATCATCACAGCCTAGCATGAGTACTTTGAAAACTAACAAAGTGAAATAAACACGACCACAGACTGATGCAATGAGACATTAGTAGTAGTTTTATTTATTCGGCTGGGCTGGGACCTCTCTGTGTGGAGCTGGCATGTTCTCGCTCTCTTCAGCTGCTCCAGTTTCCTCCCACAGTCCAAACACATGCAAGTATGGTAAACTGGTGATTCTGAATTATTAGAATTCTGAATGGATAGGCAGCTAAAGGAAAGAAAGGAAGGATTTTTTATACCAGCCTTTTAAATCTCACATTAATATCAAAGTATAGTGTGTTGGGTTATGTGAAACCTTGAGGCTGATGGACCTGTGGAGCTAATCTCAGTATCCAGTCACCATCATTTTTCACTGGAGATACTGGAGATAGCCAATTATCGTACAAAAACGTCACAGATTATCTCAGTGAATGCGAGCTGTGTCACTTGTTTCTGTCCTCACTCAGCGGTGTGTTTTCATGTTATTTGCAGGCACTAAGGAGATTGTGGCTGGCGTGGACGAGGAGACCGGAGACATTTTCCTGTCCCTTGAGGCGTGCGAGATCTGCAAGACGTCCAAGTTTGAGTGGTCAAAGAACTACAAACCCATCGGTGACTGTCCCAGGATGGCCGTCACAACAAAAGGCAGAACGTAAGCCGTCTCTGACCCTCAGTGCAGCGCCCTCTTCTTTGGTTACAGCAGGAACGATATTCTATTGCAAATCATTCAGTAAATACAGCAAACAGTGTGTTTCTTCCTCTGATCTGGTTTAGTTTCTGTCAGCGTTCCTTCAGTGAACTCCACATGATAATATCAAACAGAGCGCGATCAGGTTTTAAAGTTCCTGTTTTCAGTACGCATAAAACAAAAGGAGGATTCCAGGGATGTCTCACAACTCAACTACAAACTCCTTTTGGCCACAATTCTGCTTTTTTTTTGCTGACCATAACATTTCATTGCTATGCATGATGGTTATGTTAGTTTAAGATTTAACAGGAGTTATCTAAGTGTGACTGACACACAATTTACCTAGAATTTGTTGCATATCACAAAGCTCTTCTCCAAAAAATTCCTTATGAAATTATGAGAATTTAGCGAGAACTGGTATCGTAAGGAATGTGACATACGGCAGGAAATTAAAATGTTCTGCTTCAAAGGGTGTCATATTTGTAAAATGTAAGTAAATTACAGCAACTTGTGAAAGAATTTTCAATTTAATTTTATTTATCACCAAGTCAAAAAAAAGTCACCTCCAGTCACTTCACACTGTAAGATAAAGACCCTACAGTATTAGAGAGAAAACACCAACAATCTGATGATCCCCCATTACCAGCACTTGGTGACTGTAGGAAGGAAGAACATCCTTTTAACAGGAAGAGACCTCCAACAGAACCAGACTCAGGGAGGCGCAGCCATCTGCCCTGACCGGTTGGGGGTGAGGGAACAGCACATCATAAGAGGCCCCCCAGCAGTCTAAACCTATTGCAGCATAACTAAGTCCTAACTATAAGCTTTATGAAAAAGGAAAGTTTGAAGCCTGATCTTAAATGTAGAGAGGGTGTCTGTCTCCTGAAGACAAACTGGGAGCTGGTTCCACAGGAGAGGGGCCTGATAGCTGAAGGCTCTGCCTCCCATTCTACTTTAAAAACTTTAGGAACCACAAGTAGGTCTGCACTCTGAGGGACATTTTCACAGCTTTTAACTGTCCTGACTTTAGTGGATGTTTAGTTGCTGCGTTTGTGTCACAGCTCCAGACTTACTTTCACCAACCCTGATAAGGATGATTTGGGCAAATACTCTGTGGTCGTCACTGACACAGACGGAGTCTCTGCCAGCCACACTCTTACCGAGGACGGTAAGTCAAACTACTGTACACACCCAGTGTCCAGCTTGGATATTTTCAAAATGCAGTAACTAAAACAAGGGTTACTTGAATATTCTGAGTACTTTTTAATCTCACTCTAACTCTGTCCCAGCTGTTGTTGAGTGTGTTGTAGCCACCAGATTCTAAATAATTTGGTCAGTAAAGCCACTTTTCTTTATACTTTTGTAAGTTAAATCAATTTTCAAGTGAACTAACATATCACAGATTTTTGGTTTTATTAGGTTTTGGAAAATATCTCAGCGTTTTTGGAAATGGGGGTTGAACATGTAGTCAGCAGTTATGCAAACAAAGCTGACTTCATAACCCAGAGACCTACAGCTCTGCTCAGTGGGAGCTGTCACCAGTGTTGTTTCTTTACGGTCGTTTTCTTGAATCTGTCCTGCAGCCCTGAACACCATGCTGGAGCTCAGCCATGCCATCAGGCATCCAGGTGAGTGTTGTGCCTCACCGTCAGACCAGGTCTAACATTCGAAGTGCTTCCTGATAACCTGATCTTCACGTCTTGCCTTTGTGCAGTTGTTCCTCTGAAACATGGTCTGAACTATGAGGTTCTGGAGAAAGGTCACGTGCGTTTCTGGCTGCAGGCCGTCAAACTGTCGCCGTCTGTGTCCTACAGGTTCATTGTTAATGACAAAGAAGTCACCAGTGGGGAGGTATAGTGTCAACGTTCAGCACTGAGGGGATTTGACATTGAATTCAATGAGTTGTTGTACAATAAGTGCAATTATACCACTTATCTTTAAGGCTTAAATATGAAGTTTTTCATGTAAAATCTGTGAACTTTTCTGTATTTCTTGTTCTTCTTTGACATCTTTCATGAACTGATATAAACTGAAGAAACCAACAAACACAGGCACATCATTTCCATCAAGCATTCAGCTCAGTATCATTTTAATTCTTTAGTTCCCTCTGCATGGTCACATGAAAGAAAAAAGGAAAATGATCCCAATCCACTCTGCCATTTTGATTTACAGTGCAGACAGCAGCTACATCCAGGTTACATACAGTACATCAGTAACACTTAAACAGAACACTGAACCCAGTTTGTAATATTAGTAACAATCAGTCATTTGGGAAGTGCAAAACATGCCAGTGTATTTAGTTACAATACTCTGCAAAAGTCTTGAGCCCCCCCACATTTCTTTATATTTTGCTTCCAAGCAGCCAGACTTTCTTGTAGCTTTTTAAAATGCTGTGAACAACAGTTCTCCAGGCTTTCTGAAGCGCTTTCAAAGTTTGTCTTTGTACATTGGCTCCTTTTCACTCCAGTCCTTGGACCGGACCATTTAACAGGAATGTTTTGTTTGTTAAGCCACTTAATAGTGACTCATGAACAATTTAAGCATAAAAAAGTCTGCTAACACAAGCCACAAACCGGTGCTGTGTCTACATAAAGACGGCTTAGCAAAGAACTCATTGTATCTTTGTTACCAGCAGTCTGTCACAAAAACACATCATTTGTTCCCATTTTTTTAGTCCAATCTACAAAAAATGCCAAAGATAACAGCAAGCATGAAATAGTATATTTTCACTACCCAGGTGATTCCCAAAAAACTTTCAGCCCAAAACTCAGCAGGTCTTTGGATGAAGTAGAGTTTGTCCTGAAAGAATTTGAGGAAACTGGAAAAGTGGAGAAGAAGAAGAAGTGTCAGACCGAACAAACTATCTACAGCAGATGAGCAGCATCTGAAGGTCATGGCCTTAACAAATGGGAAAAAAAATCCAGGAGAGACCTGAGAGATTCACCTGAAGCCTCATCAGAAATGGTCTCAGTGGAAGGGTGGCTGTCAAGAAGACATTCTTAAGGAAGGGAAATGAGGAAACAAGGTATGAAGTATGTACAAAGGAGGTTAGGAGAGGGCTACAACAGTTAGTTTATTTTGGACATGTAAACAAAAGAAGACAGAGCCTCCACTGTGGTTAGGGCTGTGTTTTAGCCAGTGGCTGTTTGGCATCTTGTCAAAGTTGACAGAATTATTAACACAAATGCAGTTCCATGCAGAAAACATCTGTCTGGCAATGGCTTCATTTTTCAGCATTTCATCTTCTTGAACACACAGCCGATGCAGTAAAAACCTGCCTGTATAGAAAAGCTTGTTAAAATTGTACAGACTCTGTTTTCTCCTTATGTTCTGCATTTGCGTGTTTCAACAAATCCCTGCAGATATTTCCCATTTTCCTAGCATAATATAAAGAAATGAAGGTGGATGAGTTTAATTACCTGGGATCAACCATCCAAAGCAACGGACAGAGCACAAGAGAGGTGAAGAAGAGAGTGCAGGCAGGGTGGAGTGTCAGGGGTGCTTTGTGACAGAAGGATAGCAGCAAGAGTTACAGGGAAGGTTTACAAGACGGTAGTGAGACCTGCTATGATGTATGGTTTGGAGACGGTGGCACTGACAAAAAGACAGGAGGTGGCGCTGGAGGTGGCAGAGCTGAAGATATTGAGCTCAGGCTGAGACCACAGAGGGGGTTGATGGATGTAGTGAAGGAGGACATGCAGAGGGTTGGTGTGAGGGAAGAGGATGCAGGGATAGGGTGAGATGGTGGCAGATGATCTGCTGTGGAGACCCCTAACAGGAGCAGCTGAGAGAAGAAGAAGAAGAATATAAAGAAATTAATGGCGGCTCAAGACTTTTGCACAGTAAATATATAACGGAATCTAAATGTTAAATAAATTGAATCTATATGGAACTTTTATTATATTACTCCAGTAGTGAGCCCGGCTTCATGTTATTACAAATGGAGTAGTTTAATACATTCAAATTTAAGACTCATTTTCAACAAGGAAAATAATAAATCTTTTCCTTGTTTTCCTCTCAGGGTCACAAGATCAGTCACGATGTGGCTACAGGAATCATCCAGATGACACTGGATCATTTCACCAGAGCCAACGAGGGCACGTACACCGTCCAGATCCACGACGGCAAGGCCAAAACCCAGAGCTCACTGGTCCTGGTGGGAGACGGTAAGACTTGATGTGGCACTCACGTAACATTCAGTATGACTCATGATACAAAAAATGAATAATTTTACCTTCTGTGTTAAACTAAAAGCTTCTTCACGTCTCCTCTCGGCACGCCAGCAGAAAGTCAGCAGAAAGGCATTTCAGCTTTAATCAGACTCCTGTGTCTCTGCTGTGTTTCCTTCTCATTCAGTGTTCAAGGTTGCTCTGAAGGAGGCGGAGTTCCAGAGGAAAGAGCACATCAGAAAGCAAGGTACCAACACACCCACTGACTGGAAACACTCCGGCACAAGTGTCACTTCATTTTCACAGTTCAACTAAGGAATGTAGAGATGTGTGTAGTCTTGCAGAGATTTGAGTGCCTTTACTGTTTTAAAACCCTCATTTCCGTGATTCCTCTTCCTCCTCCGTTTAGGCCCTCATTTCTCTGAGTACCTGTATTTCACCGTCACCGAGGATTGTACCGTGATGCTCGCCTGCAAGGTAACAACGCCACGTAATTATGTGGGATTTCCTGGAGCTCAGAAGCACATGGCAGTTGTGCTTTCCATCTGTTTTATCAGCTTCAGGTGATCATTGCTTGTACAAAATGAAATCCTTTCTTTGTACTTCACAGGTGGCCAATGTGAAGAAGGAGACAACCTTCTACTGGTACAAAGACGAAGAGGAGATTGTTCCAGAAACTCCTCCCAACGTCATGTCTGGAGCCTGCGCTCTTCCCCTCCCGCTGGTAACATCTGTAGCATTTATGCCAAATTTTTCCATGTGGTGCCCAAAGCTTATATAATATAATGTCATCTTGTGTTTGTTCAGTTCTCCAGAAAAGATCATGGTGTTTACAAGGCTGTCCTCAGCGACGACAGAGGAAAGGACACGTCCCTGTTTGACATTTCAGGCCAAGGTATGCTTTCAGTGTTCTGGTACAGATCAGCGGTGTCGAGTGTTGTCGTATTAGACATTTTGTGCAGTATTTATTCTGTTTTTTCCTTTTTGTTTGCAGTGTTTGATGACATCATCAATGCCATCGCCAAGATTGCTGGTAGGTTGGACGGACTCATTTAGTCATCATCTCAGCGTATCAAAATGTCTTCCACGTGCAGCAGTGCTTTGGTTTAACCTGAAGATCTGCCTTCTCAGAGCAGCAACATACTGTAAATAAAACTGACTTTACTGCAAGAAATGGAGTTTTTCAACTGATAAGCTAAAAAGGTGGTTCTGAAGACCTGTGTACCTGCGGACATTCGCAGTGTTCAGTATAGTATTTTCGAGAAAAGGAATGAAAGTCAGTAGAAAAAAGACAGAGGACGTGTGTGTGAATGAGAGGGAGGCAGGTGGAACAGTGAAGATGCAAGGAGTAGAGGTGGAGAAGTAGAAGAAGAAGAAGAAGCATAATATTTTTTCACACTGGGTTGCCTGGCCTGCTGTATAGTTTAATTGGTCCAAAAAACCCAATTTAATTACTTTCTACGCTGCATTCTTAATCTAACACAGCATAATTTTTTAGTAGATTATGGATGGATGGATTATAAATGCTGTAATAATTGCTGTGCCCCTACATGCTGCAGTTACACACAGAGCTGGTGACATGCCCATTGTGGTCGCCAAGGAGCGCCATGGGGGTTGGATGCCTTGATCAGGGGCACTTTGGGACAAAAGCTTGGCTCGAGGGATGACTTTCAATAGATCACAGGGATGAGCTGCTCTGCTACGCACAAGACCCTGACCCCAGAATCAGGTCGTTTACGAGTTATTTAGCACCAGGTTCTCCACAAACTGTCCCAAAGTCAGGGTGAACTAACTCTGCTCCAGTCCTCCACGTACGTAAGTCCATGGTGGGTCCTAAATTTTGGCCCCCAGCCGCCTCAGGCGGGTTTCGAGCTAGCGCTGCTCAGCAGCCTCTGGTGCCCAAACAGTCACCAGCAGACTGAGCCTCTGCTGCCCCCTAATGCAGCAAAGTTTACAAGAACTCCGGCAGATTTAAAGATTTCAGCCAATTTGCTTCGCAGTGATTGGTGGAAACACGGTCACTGCCTCAGACGGGCCAGCAGCCGGCCAGTCAACTTGCCCAGCATACGCTACTGGTTTGGACTTTGTCGTACTGAAACTGTGAGACACCCAGCCTCTCTAAATGCACGCATTTACTCTGAGTCTGCTTAGCTAAGAGAAGTAGCTATAAAGATGGTTTTCAATCAATATCTGATTTTTGTGACTGTTTGTTCCCCTCAGGTGCGTCTGCCTCTGACCTGGTGCTGCAGTGTACTCCAGAGGGCATCAGACTGCAGTGCTACATGAGCTACTATACAGAGGAGATGAAGACCGTCTGGAAGCACAAGTACAGTTTGAATCCTTCATCAGATTAAACTTTTAAAGAGTTATAGATTTACTTTTACCATTTAGATGGAACAAAACGTCATCACCTGTCAGGCTCTTTGTTGTTTGAACACTCTATCAGTGAGCACACCAGAGGCTGCCACTAAGCTGCATTAATATACACAGGTTTGAGCATTCTGGGACTGATACTCGATCAGTTTGCCTGAGCTCCAGCCTTCTGCAGGAGTACAGGTAGAAGGTGAGCACCTGGGGTCCAGTCGGGTCCAGCCGGGTCCAGTCGGGCCCAGCCCAAAGGAGCAACACAAAGCCACAGGAGGGGCCTTAGGAGCTGGGTGGGTCGGGGTTGGTGGTCAGCGGCAGAGGCCCTGTCAGTCCGACCCCCAGTTGCCCAAACTGGCTCTAGGGACAGGGAACATGAAAATACATGAGGTGTGGGGCGGTTTTTAGTTGTGCTAAATTCAACATTAATCATGGATATTTAATGTTGTAGAGAAGCGCATACTCTAAAAGTGAAGGCCACGTTTTAGAGGAACTTGAAGCACAGAAATATTCTGCCTTCTCAAAAACATTAAAGCCCCAATCCCATGTATGTAAAATCAATAAACACAAATTTCATTTGTAATCAATCCCAAACGTGTCATAAGTGCTTTGTGACTGAGTTCATTGCAATGATTTCCTAAACTTCATAAACACTGAGTATTGTTGCAGAATTTGGGGTGCCAGTTTTGAAATGAAAACTTTACATATCAGCGTCAGACTGTTGCCTCGACTTTTGTAACCACATCAGGCTGATTTGGCAAAGTTTTTCTTCAACAAAGTTGTTCACAGCGCAGTTGCAAGGCCTCGTGAAAGTCATAACTACATCGTAATATGTCGTGTGAATTTGTAACGTTTCCCTTGCTGCTACAGGCTTGTTGAAAAGAGGATTTAGTGCAGTCATCAGGTACACGTTCATCAGTATCCTCAAAGCGTGTTCAACCTCTACTGCAATATACAGAGCAAGTTTTTAAACTGTGCGCTTGCTTGAATGTTCCTCTACCTTCACCCTGCAGCTGCAGGGAGTTATTGTTACTCCGCTGACGGAAAGAATGATGTGTTGATGAGTCAACACAAAGTCATGGCATTATGGCTCTGTCACGCCTTGACGATTAAACCAGTGTATGCCGATGTATCAAAAAAAATTTAAATGCTGGCATACGCAGGACTATTCACAGTATACACATCGCCGTCATGCCGAAGAAAAAAAGCATCGTCGGTGGCATCGTAGCTGCGTCCGTGGTCGACACCTGCTCTCAGCCACCACGCCATTATACGGTAGCTGTAAGTTAGAAACACGCTCAGAAAGTGCTGTGGTCGTCCAGAACACGTCAACATGTTCTCTGTAAGTTACACATAGGTTAGAAATAAGTTTTGGGTAGGCTAGACATTAAGCCCCTGTCACACCATGACGATTTAACAAGCGTATGCCGGCGTAGGAAAAAAAGTGCAAGTATGTCAGTTACGTTCTTGGAGAGTTTTCTAGCAGTTAAGAGCACGCATGATTACGCCGGCCTTCCAGGTAGTACGGCGAGATTGCGGGAAAGTTTTGAGCATGCAAAAAAATCTGAGGTTTGCCAGCGTATGGCTCTTGTCCCGCATACGAGGACCATATGTTGCAGGTACTTAATGCAAACGTTACTCATGTCAAAATACATGGAGATAATGTCTAACATAACCAAAAGGTATTAATAACCTATAACATGTTTCTTACACATGTGTAACATATCAGACATACCTCCAATGTATATTGCCGTTTGTAGACGTATTTGACGTGATTCAGTCGAACTGAACGTGTTTGTAACACACAGCTGCCGAATAATTGCATATGTGGTGCGTTTAAGGGGAGTGGTATAAATGGGCTTCAAGTTGTGAATGCCGGCAGTACACTAACATATATGTTCCGTATACGTCCATTGAACATCATTGTTCTGCGTTTGCCAGCGTTTTTAGAGGAATTTGCATAATAACTATAATAATAATAATAATAATAATAATTGGCATAAGCTTGTTAAATCGTCATTACCTACAACTTATGGCCCCACGTACGTATCGGAAATTTTGTGCATGTTCAAAATTTTTCGACGACGTATGCGACATATACCAGCATGCTTCAGCGAGCTCTTAACTTATATAAAACTTACCAATAACTTATTCCATGTATGCCAGCGTATTCGCTGATTTTTTCACATGTCGGCATACACTGGTTAAATCGTCAAGGTGTGACGGTCATCAGAGGCCTGTGTAGTTAGAAGCTGCAGATACAGACTGTTGGGGTCTGCTGCCGGCGGTGATGGTTACAGATGTTTTCACACTAACCCAAGCAGGGAGACTTTTAGAGCCTTCAACCTGAAAACAGGAGTCGTATAAAGAATCATGAAGGACAACACTACTTACAAACCATTCACAAATGACACTGGATACATGGTGTTAATTAGAGTTTTACATTTTTCTCGTGTTTGACATCATTCCGTTTTTAGCTGGTGCAGTGACTGCAGAAACACCTTCCATTGTGTGTGAATTAAAAACTGAGTGTGAGGTCTGGGATGTACCCCTGCAGGGAGACGAAGATTGCCTCCTCCGAGAAGATGAGGATTGGTGGCGCAGCTGAGATGGCCTGGATGCAGATCTGCGATCCGTCTGATAAGGAGAAGGGACACTACGCCATCGAGATCTCAGACGGCGTCAAGACCCACACCCGGACATTCGACCTCTCCGGACAAGGTAACATAACAATCATATTATTTATAGACATCTTATGTGTTTGCTTTATTTTTTCAAACTTTAAGTTACTGAAAAAACTGTTGGTCTTTGAACATTGAAGTCTATTATATGACTTGTTTTGCAGCATACACTGATGCCTATGAGGAGTACCTAAGACTTAAGTAAGTTCTTTGATGATACAGAAGGTTGTGAACATGCATTCTTAAGTTATGTCCAAATTTGAATAATCATACTGAGCTTCTTCTTCTGTCTTCTAGGGCAGCTGCATTTGCTGAGAAGAGTGAGTATATCACAACTAACAGTGAGACTGGTTGTGGAAAGGGTGGATTGTCCTCTCTGGGTTAAGGACAAGGTCCTGCCCCAAGTGGAGGAGTTCAGGTATCTTGGGGTCTTATTCATGAGTGAGGGGAGGATGGAGCAGGAGATGGACAGAGGGATCAGAGCAGCGTCTTCAGTGATGTGGACGTTGTACTGGTCTGTCGTGGTGAAGAGGAAGCTGAGCTCTAAGGCAAAGCTGTCGATTCACTGGTTGATCTATGTTCCTACCCTCACCTGTGGTCATGAACTTTGGGTACTCACCAAAAGAATGAGATCATGAATACAAGCGGCTGAAATGAGCTTTCTCCACAGGGTTGCTGGACTCCCCCTTAGAGACAGGGTGAGGAACTCAGTCACCCAGGAGAGGCTCAGAGTAGAGCTGCTGCTCCTTCACATCCAAAGGAGCCAGCTGAGGTGGTTCATCTGATCAGGATGCCTCTCACTTGAGGTGTTTCTGGCACGTCCCTCTGGGAGGAGACCCCGGAAATGCTGGAGAGACTACGTCTCCCAGCTGGCCTGGGAGCACCTTGGTGTCCCCCCTGAAGAGCAGCTGGAGCAGGTGGCTGAGGAGAGGAAAGTCTGGGCTTCTCTGCTCGAACTGCTGCCTCCACGACCTGGAAAAGCAGTAGATGACAGACGGACAATGAGACATTTACTGATGTGTCTTTATTCCCTTAAACTGATCTTTTTGTTAAAGCTCTCTTTATCTATTGATGATTTTGAAGACAAAAGAAAAAAACCCAGAAACTTACTGGCCTCAGCCGCTCTTTAAACATTGTGAACATTTTCAGACGAGCCTTGCGGCCGGGTTGTTTCATGTTCAGAGCTGCAGCGTTACGTACTTCCTCAACCTTGTTGACACTAGGACAGGTGGCGTCTTACATCACCTAAAACAAATGTATGAAGACAAACTGTGGTTTCATTTGAATAGTTGTGTTTGTGTGATTTGTAATGAGTCCAGGAGTAAAGTGAGCTGTTTTCTCTCTCTTCAGACCGCGGCAGAGTGGTTGGTGGTCTGCCTGATGTAGTCACTATTATGGAGCAGAAGGTGAGGACTTCTCAGACTCAGCCATGAGCTTGCACATTATTTTATATGTTAACTGAAACTTGTTTTTTTTAAACATCATTACATCAGCTACAGAGTACAAAGCTGTACTGCCCTGTAGGCATTCCTATGAAACGAGTGCCAGAACAAACTTAAAAAAACGAGTTACGAGCTGCCACTTGTTTCCTCTCTGTGTGGAACAGAAAGAGTTTAGATGGTGTAAAAATCTTTAAAGGAGCAAGGAGGATGTGCAGATTACATCTTCTAAAGGGTCTGTTAAAAGAAACATCAAATCTCTTTTCTTGACTTTTTAACATAACCAGCCCTTTGTGTATTTTTTATACAGTCATTAGAAAGAAGTTCTCACGGGACTCCATGCTGTCCTGTAAAAAACTAAGTACACCCCTTGACTCAGTAGTTTACAGGACCACTAATATCTTGAAGTAATGGCCTCATCAGTCCCTCACACCGTAAGCACCTCGCTGCTAATTAACCTGTTAATTCCTATGGAAGCAGTAAGGGTGTGCTTGGATTTTCACAGGAGTTTATGCTTTTTCAGTTTGACCAAAACCATCTTAACTTTAGATTTACTCACTATGATATCAAGTCTCCATCTCTGGATGGGGTTTGTACAGATGTCGTGCCTCAGATCAGACGTTTTCAAAGACCAAAGAAAACCCAACTCAAGGCCCACATACATATTCAGAATGGACTTCCATATGTATTTTTTTAATGATTTATGTACCATGACAGAAATTTGTTGTAAAGGTGTGGCGGGCCGGTGTGTGCCTCGATTGTGAGGTCAGTGGTCGTGATCACGCCTTAAAATAAAGGACACCGGGTTCAGAAATGCTCGGTTGTACGATTCTGGCCTGTTTACATCAACAGCGAAGGTAACAAAATGTAAAAAAAAAAAAGTATTTTAGGACAAATGCACATTGTGATGACTAACTTTAACTAACTTTTGAATGTGAAATGCAGTTTCAGCTGCAGAACCAGAGGTGATGCCGCCTTTCTCAGTTTAGCTTCATTATTATTCTTATTATTTTATTTTATTGAAACTGTACTTATTGAATTTTTAATTGAACTTACTGATTCTTACAGAGCAGTTGTCGGGTTTTGGTTTTTTATTTTGTCTAATTCTGTCAAATGCTCACTGAAGTTATGATTTGGCGCTACTTGAACAGAGTATACACATTTTTAATTTGTTAATTTGATCATCTTCACGGCAGTCTTTGTTAAACACATTTTGATTTGAACTGACTGTCCACCCTCTCCAGTCCCTGAGCCTGACCTGCACCGTGTGGGGCGAGCCTACTCCCGAGGTCACCTGGTTCAAGAACGAGCAGGAAGTGGCCTCCACCGAGCACACCAAGGTAACGTTTGACGGTGGCAAGTTCGCCAGCCTGGTCATTAACAAAGTCACTCCCGAAGACTCCGGAAAGTACAGCATCAACGTACGGAACAAGTATGGCGGCGAGTTTGTGGAGATCACCGTCAGCGTCTACAGGCACGGAGAGCAGATCCCTGAGCCCAAACTGGGGCAGCCCAAAACAGCCGCAGCCACGCCTGTGTCGCCAAAGAGCCCGCCCGGCCCTGCCAAGACCCCGACCCCCACCCCATCTAAAATCCAGACCCCGGCATCGTCCATGAAGAGTCCGACTCCAGCCTCCACCCCCGCTTCTACCCCGGTCCCCAAGTCTCCAACCCCAACCCCGAAGTCTCCTACTCCACCTCGCAGTGTCAAGTCTCCAACCCCACCCAGGTTCATGAAGTCTCCGACTCCACCGAGGAAGTAAAAGGTGGCGGTGATATCTGAGGGGGAGATGTTTGCTGTTAGCAACGCTGATCTAAAGCATGAGTGTGAAACCGTTTATTTAGATGTAGACATTGTCCCACTTTGGAAACTGCTGCTTGCCATGGACTTGATCTTTCAGTCACTTTGCTGTTGTATGTCTTTTAACTGGTTGCTTCCAGCGCAAGAAAAAGTACAAAGAAAAATACATTTATTTGAAAGTTTTAAAGCTGCACCTTCCACTATGCAATGTCGGTGGAATGTCTCCATCCAGTTGTGGATGTCAAAGGATAGAGATACTGTTATACAACATGGGTCTTGGTGAGATGGGTCAAAAGCTGTCAGTCAGTTAAATATCACCCCCTGGTAGGCAGATATTTGGAGGAAAAAAATGAAAGAGAATAATAAATATGGCCCAAACTGTTAACATGAATGTCATCACAGTTGTATGTGTTAGCTTTTATCTTCCATACTTACTGCGGTTGTGTGCACAGTGGGTTTTTCTGCAGTGAAGGATCATTTAAGGTTTCACCTCCAACTAAAGTGGTTTAAACTGGATCTGATCTGTTACCATGTTTCCCACATTGATGTGATTAAAACCGACACATATAATCTGAAAAACTACAGAAACAAAGCCCAAGTTGTAACGCACCAGATTTATCCATCACACTGGAAGATCTGGGAGTTGGCGGGTACACACCTGGGGTGATGTTGTTTGTACCTGGGTGGGAATTTAAAACCAAAAAAACCAGATGACTGCTTTTGTTTGTGCTCCTCTCCCAGGTACGTTTTATCACCTCCACCCTGGTCTCTGTACCACAGAGGGTCATCCCTCTGTGACATGTTGTCTTTCTCCTCCAGTGCTTTGTGATGGCAATAAACTTTACTTATCAACCTCCTCCTGTTGTCTTTGTGAGGAATTTCTTCTCTGCCTCACCCCAGACGAGGTAACGCAGGTCCTGCAGTGAATCAAGCCAAAAGTAAAAATGTGCACAGTCTGTGTCGTACCCAGACTCAGAGGGACCGCGTGACAGCCGGAGAGACCTGCTTGTGAAAGCAAGGTGAGCTGAGGTGGGTGTGGTTTGTTACTGTAGCTGTCAGTGGGGCGAACAGAGCAGGTACAACAGGCTATTCACAAGCGCAGAGAGTCGGAATCCACACCTTTACTGCTGCCGGTTCATGTCGGAGAGCGCGCAGGCACCGAGACTGGCAGGAGGGTTTAACTTTTTAAAACTGTTTTCAAGCTTCAGGCCTCTGATCGCCCAGGGAAACCAGGACTCCTTCTGTCAGTTATGAAGTAAGTCTGTTTTTAACTATTTGTTTTAATCAAGACATGTTGAACTAATGTCAGTTTAAAGTTCAGTAGCTGAAGAAGTAACCACACGCCTCGCAGTGTTTACCAGCTTGTGGTGAACCACTCACCTTCTTGATACGCTTCACTGAGAGCTTTCAGGTATCTGGTAGTAGAATCATTACAAGTTTTTACTCTTTGAACTGAACTTCTTTAGAAAAGGACTTTAAAGGCATTAAAAATTTAAAATTCTTTAATGATTTATGAGATTGGCTGGAAAACCTCCATTGCTATTGTTGCAGACCTCTGGTGATAATTAGGTTTATCAGTTATTGCCTGTATTCTTTGCTGTTTTTCCAGGTCACATTAATGACAGATTAAAGAACACTGTTGGAAACTTTTGCTTTAGACGTATAACTGCTTTTTAAAAAAGTAAAAAGCACGTTTAGCTCATTGAACTCATGTCACACTTAAGGTAAAGAAGCAACCTGCTGCACACAGACAATCAGAGGAGATCTGACTTCCATGGAGTCCAACCTGTCCTGCGTGTCTTCACTAAAAGAAGAGGACAATGTGCTTTACATTCAGCCACACTATAAAGAAACCTACCGCCTCGCCATTTACGCCCTGCTCTGTGGAGGCAAAGAGGCCTATGAGGAATTCCTCCATGCAGAGCAGATCAACCACTTCCTCTCAGAGGAGGAGATCCTGTTCATCTTGGAAAATGCAGAGTTACCTGTTCCAGATGACGACTCACAAGAGAGGCAGGACACAGACAAGGCCAGCTCCTCCACCTACTTCCCAACCGAGTCAGACGAGGAGGTGCCAGACCTGGACCTGGGCTGGCCGGAGGTCATGCTGGAAGGCACAGACACCAGCATCAGCCTGCTGTTCCACCCACCCAGACAGAACACGCCGACCATCAAGGAGGTGGTTCGCAAGCAGATTCAGGAGGCGCGGCAGGTGAGGCCTCGATACTGTTGGGTGAATAAAAGAAATGCTCCTGGCGTGATGTCAGAAAGCGACAGCTCATCCGTCAGGTGGAGACATATGTAGTGATATTAATAGATAACAACAGAAAATGACAAGGACAACAGCTTGTCAAGAGCACAAACACAATGAAGGATGTAGCTTTACACGGAGGAGAACACACCACCTGCAGGGCGGGCTTAAAACGTACATTAACTTACACAATCAGCTGACTACACCAGTGTAAATGTTTGAAGCAGTTAACTACCATGGCAACTAAACTGTGTTATCAAAAATGTACACATGACAAGAAGCCACTTTAAGTCACCCATCCCTGTGCTGCTTTGTGATGTGGCCGAGTGAATTCATGGAATTTAACACGTTTTTAACCAAACCGTCACAGAAGCACATAAACCTGTCCTGAAAGCAGGGGCCACGTCCTCAGAGCTGCAGGGACTGACGGGGGCTTTAAATTTACACCATAACGTAAAACGAATTTAAGGTTTTCATGAAACTCTGCCAACCCGAACAAGGTCACTGAACTCCAAACAATGAAGGCAACTGATTTTTTTTAAGTTTAATAACTTAAAAGTTACATTTTTTCATTAGATGCTACGCAAACCTTTTAATGACAGTTGAATCAAAGTGCTCAGCAGGTCAACTCAAATATTTTCAGCCCACGTCTCCTCTCGCTTGGAATGAAGTTAACAGAACTTAAATAAGTACGCAAACAGTCTTTTTTGTTAACTCAAATGAATATTTAATTGTATTTTTTAGTTATTCTTTTGAATTAAATGCAAGTCAAACATTTTGACGCATAAAACTTAAAAAATTATACAGCTTCAAGCTTTAAAAATTGTGGGAACATCCTCCATCCATTTTCTTCCACTCATCCAATTTGGGGTCTAAAGGGGGCTGAAGCCTTGCCCAGCAGTCATTGGGCAGGGCGCGAGGTACACCCTGGACACTCTGTCAGTCCATTACAGGCCTAACGCAGACAGCTGGATAACCATTTACATCTAATCTAGAATCACCAGTTATCCTGACCCTGCATGTCTGTGGGAGGAAGCTGAGGTACCTGGAGGGAACCCACACAGGCACAGATGGTGGATTCAAACCCAGGACCTTCTTGCTGTGAGGTGACAGTACCATCCACCACAGCACCCATGCTGCCCATGAACAAATCATTCAATTAGCTTTAGCTCTGCCAGCTTCAGTAGTGTGCGTGAATCTCACCCTCACTGGCTGGTTAAGAAGAGAGGGCCCAGCTGTGCAGCCTGTTGTCCACATGTCATAGCTGTCACCAGGGGGCAGTGTCACAAACAACCAGTCAGTGAGCTACTCTCACATGTTGGTCCTTCAGGCTTCCCTGAAGAAGACTGAAGCTACTATGCAAAGAGCTGAAGTGAAATCAAGTGTTAAAAATAATGCTGGCTTTGCAGCCACTGTCCGTGGATTTCATCTTTTCTCTTATCCGTCTTTGATGTCTTTTCTCTCACTTCTCCCTCCACACTGGGAATTCCACGGTCACTCCCTTTTCTGTCCCAGCCTATTTTTCAATCAGTCAGTCACTGACCTACACACTTCGTCGCTGATGTTAGGCTTTTTAGAAGAACTGCTTACAAGCACATCTGCCTCAGCTGCAGTCCCCTCTCTGTGGTGGATCTGAGGAGGCAAATACCAACACACATGGATACAACAGGACAGGAAAACAAATAAACACATATATGCTCTGCACAGTGTGAGACAGAGATGGAAATGTTCTAAAGAGAGAAGAGAGGGTGTTGAGAAGATGGAAAGAGTACTTTGAGGAGCTGATGAATGAAGAAAAAGAGAGAAGGAAGATGGTGAATCAGGACGTGCAGAGTATTAGTAAGGAGGAAGTGAGGAAGGAGGAAGGAGGAAGTGAGGGCAGCAATGAAGAGGATGAAGAGTGGAAGGGCAGTTGGTCCAGATGACATACCTGTGGAGGTATGGAGATGTCTAGGAGAGAGGGCAGTGGACTTTTTAACCAGATTGTTTAACACAATCTTGGAGAATGAGAGAATGCCTGAGGAATGGAGAAGAAGTGCACTGGTACCAATCTTCAAGAATAAGGGTGATGTGCAGAGCTGCAGTAACTACAGAGGGATCAAGTTGATGAGCCATACCATGAAGATATGGGAGAGGGTTGTTGAAGCTAGGCTA
>VUQH01080323.1:0-12446 GCA_015106775.1 Etroplus canarensis | reverse complement strand
GTAACAGGGAACAGCTGGACAGAAGGAGTGGAAGTGCAACGAAGACCAGACGGACTACCAAAATAAGACAAGGACAAAACAGACTGTGACGAGGACACCTAGGGACGAGGGAGGGCAAAGGACTAGGAAGGGACGAGGAAGACCAAGAAGGGGGGCCAAGAGGGGGGACCATGACAGTTCTTTTATTAAAAGTATTGAAAGCATGCTAATGCACACACCTCTTTAACAAAAACTGTATATTCTTGGCAATTTCTACTCCAAGTATCAAAAGCAAATGTAATTATTTGCTGCGAAATTTTGCACATCAGTGCTTTATGGACTAATATTACTATTGCAGATGTTTAAATAATTTGTATTTGGTTTGAGCTACAGTAATGCAACGTATTCTATGGAATCTGCATATGATTATGCATATATGTGAAGCCACTACAGTTCTGTTTTTATATCCAAAAACATAGCTTTTAATGAACTCAGATAAAGAACTTAACTGTTATTGGAAAAATAAAAATACATAAATAAATAAATAAATACAAATTAAAAATGTGTTTTATAATTGAGCTTTTGACAAAAGAACACAGACAAGCCAAAGAAAATGACAGAAACTACAGATTCCAATTGCTCCAAGTCAAGCAGGGTCAAGCTTGCTTAAATAGACAATTGTCAACTCTGGTCCACAAGATGGCACTGCTTTATTGGATGGATGCAAATGGGCAATGGGAGATGCTTTACTGGACAGAATGCTGTTTGAGATCTAAGGAGAGAGATCACACTTGTTTTAGTAAGTTTTAATTGATGTGAATGTTTAGATTTCCCAGGGCAAGCACTGCTTGCCCATTATTCCATGAAGGAACGCCATTGCTGTAGCTTAACCCATAAGAACCCAGACCCATTTTTCCTTACAGGAAAATTATGGGGGATATATAACAGACCAAGAGGCCCACACAGCTGCAAAAAATGTAGTGTTTGTTACATGCATGTCACCATGGGTTCTTATGGGTTAAGGTTTAGCTTTATTGAGAGTAATATTCTTGCCTAACCCTCAGCACGGGGACTGTTTTGTTTCAAATGTTTCTCAGCTTCAGTTTAAATATCATCTTTCTATATCTTTTAATTATTCTTGGGGATTGTATTCATGGGATTTAACCATGGATAAAAGCACATGGATTCATTTATGGATTTAACTGTGAATTTTCCACTGAGCAATCTAATGAATACACTGGACAAGCTACTTGCCTGACAACTTTAAGGAATTTTAAATTCAGAAAGCTGAATGAATGCCTTGTTCTTATGAGTTTTTTAATTGAAGGATCATTACATCTTTTAAAATACTTTATTTAAAGTTCTTAATATTTATAGGCGTGTGTGTGATGGTCTATTTTTAAACTCTGGTGTGATCTTTCTGTCTGTGAACAAAAATCAGCCATTCATTTTTGATAGATAAGTGTTTGAATAAGAAAGTTTGAGGAGAAATGTGTTCCTAATATAGACTGTATTCGGAATTCACATTAGGACTGGATTTTTTTTTTCTCTTTTAACTTAAGATGTAACATTAACAGACTGACTTATCACCCACATTAATGTGCTGTGGAGATGATGTTGTTGAGAAGCCCTTAGCACTCATCCAGCTATTTCCGGCAAACACAGACACACACACACACACACACACCACACACACACATGCACGCTTGTAATAGGAACACAAACACCATGATTAGAAAGTCGGGCAATTCCACGTTTTCAATTAAAAATTGAAAGACAAAAACCATTTGACATTAATAACTGAGGCACATGCGGTCACAATCTTTCTTAATTAATTGTTACTACATGAGTTTAGAGGGTCGAAAATGTCCTCCAGTGAGGAAGCCATAATTGTCAATACTTAATTCAAATGGAGAGATGTGTATCATGTATTTGCATGCTAATTGAAGCCTTTGCATTGCTATCCCTGTGACATTGGTGTCCATGCTGTGTTCAAATGAGAACATTCATCTGAAGCTTCCTCGGCTTAATGACTTTCACGCCCTTTCTGTCATGTGTTTACTACATCGGCAAGGTTGAAGTCACAGTATGCACTAAGTGTGAAACAATGAGAAGTCATTAATGACTAAGTTCTGACACAGACTGGTTATTTAATAATAAGACTGGTCAACCACTCCACCAGATGGAACTCTTTGACACATGCCTGAATAATCCAGTCTTCCCTCAGCTGGGCTGATAATTTCAACATTAATGGGATCATTTTGTGTGAATGGATGATCTCATCCAACAACATTGGATTTTTTAAAAAAGTGATGCCTGTGATAATGTCATATGACATCATAACTCCTCTACAGTAAAATTTCTACCTCATGGTAGGAATTTAGTGAATTTCAGGATTGAAAAATTGATAAGTTTTAAAATTGGACACTGGACCCAAAAGTGCTAGATTTTCTCACTGCAAGGATTCTGCTGCAGAGAACAATAGTTGTATATTCCTCTGAGCTTTAGGTATCATTAGTGACCACCCCAGTCACTAAAATCCTAGCTCCAAAACCCAAAGGTATGTTTTAGAGAGTAGAAAAATTTATTTACTGATTACTCATTGATTGATGATGATTTCTATTTTTTAGGGGGTGGGATTAAATAATTTTTGAAATGTAAAATTCTTCTGTGCACTAAATTTAAATATATATAAACTTCCCACAACGGTCAACATTAGCCATCTACTTTGAGCAACAAGCATCCTTGATATATGCACAGTCCATCCATCTCCTCCCACCACTATTTTTTGTTCTATCAGCACAGAAAAGGCTCTGTTCAACATCTTGATTTGGGGTATTGTGATTTGAACATACCAGTTTGCGATTTTCTATACATTAGCCATAAATATCCTAACTATAAGAATAATCTTCATTTCAAGATGGCTTAGTTAAACTAATTCACTGATCCTCTTCCTGCTTTTCTGGTTCTGTCAAGCTGCCTGCAGTCGTCTTTGGACTGGATGCTCTGGCTAGGCTAGCTGGTGGGAGGATACTCAGGACAGAGATGGCATGATGTTTCTTCTATGCCTTTCCCACATCTGTAAAACATCCTTCAAAAAAACAAAAAAGCACTAAAATCCATTTGAAGCAAAATATCTGCTCACACCTCCACCAGGGTGCAATTTTGCAATGTGGGTCGGGGATCCCCCATATGGTCTACATGTCCATGGCTCTGATATAGTGGGGTTTTTTTTAATCCTTTTTTGGATGTGTAAATTTATCTCTTGCTTTAAAGGGTGGCTCTGAAGAAATGTTATATGCACAGATTGTTGGCTTTGCAACTAATGGAGCAGCCACACTCTTATCGGAAAATAACTCTAACCTGACCACCATTCTCTACATCAATCACAAGTTAGATCTTGCTTTCATGAAAGTGTAAAACACATTACAGAGCACAGTCATTTTTCACGTATCTATTGACTCTCAAACTCTGGAAGTCTGCTGCTGATCTCAATAAATGGAGCAGAGGATGCATCCTTCTGTGTCTTAAGATTTGTAAATGTGAGTAAACGAGGGGCGACACTCTGGAGCCCTATTCCAGCTGCCATTTGGTGAGAGGCAGGGTACATCCTGGACAGGTCACACTTGGTCGGGAGAGCTTTTGTGCTGTCATCTCACAGAAATTGGATGATTGAGGTAGTCCTTCCAATATTATAATCCTGTGGCCCTCAAGAGTTTATACAACCCCTGTGTTCCTGACTTGTTTTCATAGAGATACAATAGTAAACAATAGTTCACTATTGTAGCAATTCAGTAATTAACCAGACCTGATAAACAACAGATATGAAAACACCAAGGTATGTCAGTCCAGAAAAAAATATTTTTATTGTGACAGAAATCGTCAAATAATATAAAGAAATTGCTCTCACAAAGACCCCAGAACTGGAAGCCCAAGAGCAGAATTTGGTGCAGGACAAATTCTCAAGAGCCCCTGAAATTTTGAGTCACACATCATTCAAATAGCAGGCACATCTCATCATCAGCTGTTGATAGGTGATCGTGAATCAGGCCTTTCATGAGTCTGTCACAGTAAAACAAGTACCAAGAAATAAATCACTCGAGTCAATTGCAAAGTATGAACATTTAATTCTAGACCTGGTCTGATAGGTACAAGTTTGATATTTGTGAGCTACCAAGACGGTAAATAGTTTATTAACATGAGAGAGGAGTCATAGGCAACACGTAACCAGCATGGCTACTACAACATTCTGGAGAGACATCTGGTATGAACTCAGTGGGTCAGTCAATAGTTTTTTCAGCAGGAAATGAGCCAAGACACACCTCCAGGCTCTGTTAGGGCTATTTGAAGCAGAGTGATGGAGTGACCTCCACAATCAACTGACCTGTACCAAACTGAGATGGTGTGGGATGGAATGGACTGCGAAGCAGAGTGAAGGTCAGGCAGTGAGCAGGGGCAAAGTACATGTAGGAACTCCTTCAAGACTGAAAAAGCTCCAAGCGACGAATACCTGTAACGGATTGAGAGAATGAAGAATGTTCAAAGCTCCTATAAAAGGAATTTGAAATATAGTGTTGTCAGAATGTAGTAATATATTTTCTATTGTTCTACAATGTAGAAAACAGTTGATCTAAAGGAAAATCCTTTGAGTTCTGTAACGATAATAGAGCATGTGATAGGTGAGTGGTTACAATACAGACTAAAATTCTATAACAAATACAGCTTATAATAAACAATTATTTCTGGGCTACAATTAAGCTAATTTTTTTTTTACTAGATATTGTGTATTTTTTATTAACTGTCCAGCTCTTAAAGCTTGTTTTTGCTGTGCAACCGTGAATATACAAACAACCAACTCCATTACCTTCAATTATGAAAAAAATTGTTTACATTTCATAGTGAAAATGGTGCTTTTTAAATATAAGTTGTTTTTCAGAATTGTCAGTGAACACTTGACAAACTAATGCACTCTCCTTATAAAAGAGTAAACTGTAACTCCAAGAGAGAAGTGGGTGATTTTTGGATGAAGAAACGTGTCCGTTGGGTCCTCGGGGTTAACTTAGCTATTGACCTAACAATTTGCTATGTTTGGCATATTCTAAAACGTTACCACATGGAGTAGAAAGTGTGTTTTTGGGTCAGCAACTAGATTGGAAAAGTGAAGGGTTAGGAGTACACCAGAGTGCAGTCCAATTACATGATTATATGGGGCCAGAACCCAATTACACTCAAGCCTCTGTTAGCGTTTGTACACTCTGTGCATCTACTTTCAAGTTAGACAGAAGAAAACAGGGAACCAATAGCAGAAGAATTCTACTTGACAGTTTTTGTTGGCAATTTCCCTCAATTGCAGCTCTTCATATTTGCCTTTATTCTTGATATGGACATCCTGTGTCTCTCTGTGTCAGGCTTTTGCTTGATGCTGCTAGCTTATATAACTGGTTAGCAGGTCTTCCCTTTTTGATCCTAGGAGAAAAAGAGGAGGTGTTTTTTAAAAGTGTGGCCATCCCAGAGTGCTTACCCCAGGCTACTGTCAAATTGTCAAAATTTTTGAAGTTCAATTTTTACAAATCAGACCACCTCCATAGTGAGATTACCAGGATAACAGTGGCATCCCACTGTTCCCTTTTCCCCTCAGTCTTTTTCATTATGTCTGTCTGAATCTTTGTCTCTTCCTTTCACTAGATTTCCTCTCTTTTAACCATTGTTTCCACCCCCTCTTCTTCTCTCTCATATTTTCTTTGTACCTTTTCTTCCACTTTTTTGCTTCTCCTCCTTCCATCTTAAATAACCATTTTTCTTCTTCTTCTGAATCTTACAGCTCCTCTCTCGACTTGTTTCTCTTCCCATTCTTCTCTTCCCCCTCCTCTCGCCCCACCAGTAGTCTCTGCTGACATTCCACACATATTCAGAGGACAAATGTATCAGCTCAGCTGACAGTAAATGAAACATTAAACAATGTCGAAGCCCGACATTCTCTTAGCTCCTCTTGGCTGCGATGTGAACGGCGGAGTAAAGTGCTTGATTGCATCACATTCGTCCTGGCCTTCATAAGAAAGCCCTGAGTTGAGTTGCAGCATGGTGTTCCTACATGGCATTGTGTGATCAAGAGATCAGCCACACACAGGCTGCAGTGAGAGAACACAGTTCAGCCTTGAGGATGTCTTGGGAGCTGTTTTGTGTGAATTATAGCATGCATTCAGTATGAAAGAGGATATATGTGAATTTTATGTTCCCACTGTGCATGTTCCAGACCTCCCTGCAGCACCGCAACAATGCCCATATTTAGTTATGTATTCAGTGAAAGACGCCCTGCCAATTCAGTGAGGTAATTCCACTTTCTTGCTCAAAATAATACTCATTTCAGCTCCATGAAGAAAAGGCGTAATTTGAGTTTAATTCAGTGAAAACAAGCGAAGATATCTTAGCTCCAAAACTGTACCTTATTCATTTCAGTAGGATGACTCCAAGGCAAATGGATTGAAGTCCAGTGTATGTCTTTTCTGTTGCTCCTTTGAAGTTTCTTCTAAGGGGGTCACCAAAGCAAATTAATCCACATCAGTCATTTTACACTAGATGCCCTTCCTGACACAACCCTCCATGTTGATCATTTGTCTCCACCTGGAATCAAACCAGGGACCTTTCCTTTGTAAGGGAGATGTGTAAACTACTGCACTACAGAGACATACCCTGGGCTCTGGTATGTGGTGCAATATTAGTTCATGGATCCATCCATTTTCATCTACTCATACAATTCAGGGTCATGCGGGGCCTGGAGCCTATCCAGTAGGGAGATTGGCTGGATACACATTTTGCAGTTCACCAGTCTATTACAGGGCTAACACAGAGAAAGACAGACAAATACTCACATTTACACCAATGGCCAATTTTGAATCACCAATTCACCTAACACGCATGTCCTTGAATTGTGGGAGCACCCAGAGAGAACCCAAGCCTGCACAGGAAGACCTTGCAAACTCGACAGAATAAGGCCTCAGCGGGCTGGTTGATTTCTCAATGCCAAGTACATACAGTACTTGCGTATTTGCTGGTTTGTACTTGACAAGTTCACAGGAAGTTTGGACATCTAAAGACAGGAAGACTCGGTACACAATAGAACCACCAGTGTTTTAGGTGATGTCATAGCTCAGCTTAAGCCGCTTAGCTCTAGTATGTGCTCAGCTTTTTACCCACATTTTCAACTCAAGTCATATTTACTGCAGGAATGGTAAGTTTTAAAAAAAAATCATATTAAAAAGGATTATTAGCATTAGGCAAGATCCTTAGCTGTAAAAAGACTATAAATGTGAAACAATTAAAATAGGCCCTAAACACTGCACTAATATAAATTCCATAAAGAATTAACAAAAAAGGTGACAAGAACTGTCTGCCAATATATTTAATTAAATATTACTAATTGATCAATAGACTTTAGATTTGTTCAACAAAAATGTATAAATACCTCTCACTGCTCCACAGAGAGGAGCCGCCATCTCGCAATTTTGGAGCCCGAGTCTGCGCGGTAGTGATTTCTCGTAGAGACACCATATCTCAAGGCAATATAAATTGGTATCATCAATAAATGGTGTAAATTTTAACAGTTTACACACATCACATATGCCATTTGTATACAAGATAAACATTTTAGCACCTAGTATTCTACAAAAACCCTACAAATAACCTTCAGTATATTAGAGTCAACATTATTCATTTGTGCATTTCTGATGTCTGTCAGCAAGGTATGCTGTTAGTCTTATTTTAATAGTCATTATAACTTTTATATTAATACTTTATGCTAATATTTGTATGACAGGGTGGAGCAGATGAAGATGAGTATCAAGGCTGCTTTGTGAAAGGAGGACAGCAGTAAGGGCAAATGGGAAGGCTTACAAGATGGTAGTGAGACCTTTATGGTTTGGAGATGGTGGCACAGACAAAAAGAGAGGAGGCACAGCTGAAGGTGGAAGAGTTGAAGAGGCTGAGATATTTACTGGGAGTGACCAGGATGGACAGGGTTAACAATGAGTACATCAGAGGGGACATCTCAGGTCGAGAAGTTTGGAGTTAATCTCAGAGAACCAATGATGAGATTATTGTTGATATCAATTATCAGCATGTGCGAGCAGCAGACCTTGAAGAAAGCACGCAGAATCCTACAGGACCCCTTACAGGCTTTATTCCCTGCATTTGAGTGGCTACCATCTGGAAGACGGCTCCGCTGCCTGAGATGCAGGACACAGAGGAGAAGAACTACCTTTGTTCCCAGGGCGGTTCAGCTCCTTAACTCCTAACCTCCCCCCAAGCTCCCCCTACTTAACCCCCACCTGCTCCTTCTGTTTACATTGGACTCACTCACTCACTTCAATTACAGCACTTCATGTACAATGTATAATTTATTTCATGCAAAGCTGCACAATATGTAAATACTGTTAATATCATACTGCACATACTGTACATAGTACTCTGTTTTTCAACTTCTGTCATGCTGTCTTTCTAATTGTCACACTACCTTTTGCCATTTTTTAATTTATTTTTTATTTATCTGTCTTTTTTTTGTGTTTGTGTGTAAATACTGACTATATTCTTTCGTTATACTACTCTGTGTAAACTGCTCTCCGTGCCTTGAATTGCCCCTTGGGGACAAATAAAGTTTTTGAATTTGAATTTTAGATGGTTTCTGCATTTGCAGAGGAGGGATAGTGGATATACTGGACAAAAGGATGTTGAAGATGGAGCTGCCAGGCAGGAGGAGAAGAGGAAGGCCACAAAGAAAGCTCACAGATTTCATGAAAGACATTCAGAGGGTTTGAGTGACAGAAGAAGATGCAAAGGACAGAATAAGATGTAGGCAAATGATGTGCTGCTGCAACCCCTAACATGAACAGCCAGAAGAAAAAGAAAATTATACTGTGTTTAACATGTATGTAGCCAGCATGATATTACCCATTGACTAGTGAAGTCCTGTTGTGGATCTTTTTTGTGAATTTTGGCTTTCACCCTCTCATCTTTTTTTAAATTAGAAAATACAAATATGGGTTTGCAGTCCCACCAGAGTAGGCTCTTTCAGCTAATTCCCTGTGGCAGGGAGGGTATAAAAGGCAGTTGGTTGATTTTAGATCAGTGGTTGATGTACGTCTCTGGCAGCCAAACTGTTCCAACTCAGTACATCTGTAATTTTACTTCCTGCCTGCGCTGGCAGTGACAGTGTGTTGCATTGTGTACATTAACACCTGTTGCTTCGGATCATGCTTTTCTTACATTTGAAATGAAGGAGTGATAGAACTGAAAAACAATGAGGGACTTTGTTCTGCAGCATTCTGACAAAAAGCCATTACTCTTTACTTGTAGGCGCTAATTAGATCAGTTCTCCCACACACTTCAGGAAATCTTGGTTTGAGTTTTCCGTGACATGGGCTTACTACTGTGTAACATAATTGTTCCAAATTTCATAAATATAAATAGCTGCAGCTAACATCAAGCACACAAGGCTTTGAAAAACTTTGCTGATCTGATATGTGACATAGTTCTATTCTTTTAAGATGTATAACCTCTCTAAACTGTGGAAAGCTCTTGAAATTTTTAGAAAGTTCGACTTTTTATTGGACGTTCAGAACAGAATATACAAAGGGATGGATCACATGACTTGTAACCGTGAGCCTGAGAGACTAATATATTCACTAATTTACTCAAATTTGTAATGATGAACCCACAGAAATCAACATTTACATCTGTGTCGTTTTGCTATTTTCTGCCAGATCTGGTCATTCTTTTCAGCCAGAATATCTACATCTATACAAAATTAACTATTTTAAATTTGCCTGATCACATATTTGTCATGGTTCGCCTGTTCTGGCCTGGTTTGGGGACCGGTTCCCCTCCTTGTATTCTCTGCCCACCTGTCTCCCTAGTGGTCTTCGTCCCGGTTTACGTCATGTCCTGTGTGTCTCCCCTTCCCATTGGTCTATTCATGTGTGACCCCCCCACCTGTTCCTGGTTATCACTTTGTCTCTGTCTATTTCAGTGCTGTCTTCCCGGTCTGCTGCTGTCGCATCATTCCCTCTCGTCTCCAGAGTTAGCCAGCCCTGTTCTTCTCTTTTTGGTGACTATGGATTTAAATAAATCTGTGATCGATCATTACGCACCGTCTCTGCGTCCTGCGTTGGGGTCCACACCACTCACCATGCCCAGACATGACAGAATGATGCAACCAGAATTGGCCCCTGCGGACGCTGCCCGCACAGCCGACGAGTTGCTGGCGTTCACGGATACGGTGAAAGGCCTTCTTCGGGAGTGGATGAAGGCTAAGACTCCCATGAAGAGGTGGCTCCCTCTCCTCAGCATTCTGGACGCTATCCGGGTTAAGCCGAGCCTGCAGCTACTCCCTCCTGTGCTGGAGCTCTGGCATTTCGCCCACAACGCCAGGAGGGAGGCCATGATAGAGATGCGAGGGTGGGATTTAGGAGGAGACTGCTTTCCTCTGCCTCCACCTCTGCCTGAGCCCCGAGCTACCAGCCGCTCACCGCAGCAGTTGCCAGGAAAGTCGCCGCAGCCGCTGCCAGAGGAGCTGCCTGCACCGGAGGGGCAAGCCGGTCCAGTTTCCGGAACGGCCGGCAGAAAAAGACGTTGCGCCAGACGGTGCCATCACGAGCTGCCTGCCCTGGAGGAGCCGCCTGAGTCTGAGGAGCTGCCTGTACCGGAGGGGCTGCGCATTCCCCAGCCGCCTGAACCGGAGGAGCTGCGTGTCCCGGAACAGCCTGGACTGGAGGGGCTGCACGTCCCGGAGCCACCTGAACCAGGAGGGCTGTGAGTTCCCGGGCTGCCGGCTTCGAATGAGCGTGTCAGCCCAGCATCCACCCCGACCGGCAGGGGGAGACGCCGTGGCGCTCGGCGTCGCCACAAGCTGCCTTCCTCGGAGCCCGAGCTGCTGGGAGAGCCCTGGCCGCCGTCGCTCGCTTTCGGGGCCGTCCTGCTGGAGCGGTCCGATCCCCGGCACGCTGCAGATTTCGCTCCACAGAGTGTATTGGAGCCTTCTGCTGCCTCGGACCTTTCCTCGCCAGTGCAGCTGCCAGAGACTGAGCCCCAGGTGCATGTTTCTTTTCTTGAGCCTCAGGCTAGCCTATTAGGTTTTGAGCCGGCGGCCGATGTGACTTTGCTTATGCCCTTAGTGGGTCTCTCTGTTCCTGTGCCGGCCGCTGGCGTTTGCTCACTGGGGTCTCTTGAGACTGTGGCTGCACCTGGCCCTCCAGAGACCTGTTTTAAACAATTTTGTTTTGGCTGTGGGCTCCAGCCTTTTGTTTCATCTTTGGGGCAAGTTTCTTGTGTGTTTTGTTTTAAGCCCCCGCTTTGTGTTCCTTTTTCTGATTATGATTTGTGTTTAGCTAGATCAGGGCTTCCCTCCTGTGTGTTTCTGTTCAGGGCTACCTCGTGTGTTTCCCCTTATGTTACCTTGCCCTCCATGGCGTCTCTCTCACCCCCAGTGGTGTACCTCTCGCCCTTAGTGGCGTTTCTTCAGCCCTCACCCATCGCTGGGGCTTCTCCTCTGCCTCCAGCTACTGCTGAGGCGCTTACTCCACCTCTAGCCACCGCTGAGGCACAAATTCAGCCTTCAGCCACTGCTGAGGCACAAATTCAGCCTTCAGCTGCCGCTGAATCATCCATCCCGCCTTCAGCCACCACTGACGTGCCCATTCCGCCGTCAGCCGCACCCATTCCGCCATCAGCCACGGTTGAGGCTTCGTTTCAGCTTCCAGCCGCCGCTGGAGTGCTCTTCCCGCCATCAGCCGCCACCGAGGCTTCTTCCCAGCCTCCAGCCGCCGCTGAGGCTTCAATTCAGCCTCCAGCCGCCGCTGGGGCTTCATTTCCCCTCTCAGCCGCCGCTGAGGTGTCAATTCTGCTCTTAGCGGCCGCTGAGGCTTCAATTCCATTGTCAGCCACTGCTGAGGCTTCAATTCCGCCTCCAGCCGCCGCTGAGGCTTCAATTAAACTTTCAGCCACCGCTGAGGTGCTCTCTCTGCCTCCAGCCGCTGCTGAGGCACCTATCCAGCCCCCAGCTGCCGCTGAGGCTTTTCTTTCACCTCCAGCTGCTGCTGATGTGCTGCCCTCGCCCTCAGCCACCGCTGAGGCACGTTCCCAACCTTCAGCCACCGCTAAGGAGCTCTCTTTGCCTCCAGCCAATGGTGAGGCACGATTTTTGCCTTCAGCCGCTGCTGAAGCACCCTCTCTGCTTCCAGCCGCCGCTGAGGCTCAAACCCAGCCTTCAGCCACCGCTGAAGCGCTCTCTCCGCCTCCAGCCACCGCTGGAGTGCTCTTCCTGCCTTCAGGCACAGCCGGAGCGCCTTTCCAGCCTTCAGCCACCGCTGAAGCACCTCCCAACCTCTCTGCCGCAGCAGACGTGTGCCTTCTGCCTGCAGCTGAAGCTGATGCGCTCTTTCGGCCTCCAGCCGCTGCTGGAGTGCTCTCTCTGCTTC
>VUQH01080322.1:0-12448 GCA_015106775.1 Etroplus canarensis | reverse complement strand
CTGGACCCTTTAGTTCCACTGAAGGGAAATCTTAATGCTTTAGCTTACCAAGACATTTTGGACAATTCTATGCTTCCAATTTTGTGGGAACAGTTTGGGGAAGACCCTTTTCTGTTCCAGCATGACTGTGCCCCAGAGCACGGAGCAAGCTCCATAAAGACATGGTTGGGTGAGTCTGGTGTGGAAGAACTTGACTGGCCCACACAGTGCCCTGACCTCAACCCCATCCAACACCTTTGAGATGAACTAGAACAGAGATTGTGAGCCAGGCCCTCTCATCCAACATCAGTGTCCGACCTCACAAATTCCAAAAAAAAAATTCCAACATCTTGCAGAAAGCCTTCCCAGAAGAGTGAACTCTGTTCTAGCTGCAAAGGGGGATGAACTTCATATGAATGGATATGGAATTAGCGTGAGAGGTCATAGGAGGTGGCCCAATACTTTTGATCATATAGTGTGGTTTGGGCTTGTGAACATATATTAAAGCTAATAGTAACCTAGCACATTAGCCATGCACCGTGCAAACACTATGGATTTTCCTATTGTTGTGGGGACATTGCATCAAAATAAAAGTAATCCACTGGGTCTTCAGTTCCTCAGATGCCGGGAGTGCGTGAAGACGTCTGTGTTTGCGCTCGCAGCCAACAACAGAACATGTGGTGAGTTTTATTTGCCGCTGAGATATTTTAGTGTTAGTCAGCTGAATGGACTCTGTGGAGGAGTTAGACTGTGAGGCAGCAGACGCTCAGGGATGGACCACGGCTGAGGGCAGTGGCTGTATAGCTGCGACATCACAAGTTTAACAGAGGTTCTTTAAAGGCCATAAAGTCCTGTCATCTGAACAGATTCATGAAAGTGCTTCTCAAACGACATGTGCGAGAGTGTCCACATTCAAACCATTTTTGAAAGTCTGTATCAGGGCGTACTTGGGGTGGTACAACCACACCCATTTTTAACCTGGACACTTGAGCACGTCCAGGTATTTGGGACCATTTTTAAGCTGCGTTTCAATTTATATTTACTCGCTGTTTGGTTAAGTTTAGGCACGGGTCAGGGGGTTAAGTTCATTCCAGAGAAGCAGTTTCCCCACTGGGATCAATAAAGGATTCTGATTCTGATGGTCAGAAACTACCTGGTGAGGGTCAGGACAGAAGCGTGGTTTCAGTTCACTGTCAGTTACAGACGTACCAGAAAGCTCAATACGAAGTTCGTCCTCATCTGAAAGTGATGACACTAGTGCACATTTTGCACCCGCTCATTCGTTAAAGGCTAAACAGCTTACAACACAGACGACCTTATGAAGTCTTTTTCTGGGGGGGGGCACAGTCACTTACAGGCACAGTTTCTGAAAGGAGGCTGTGTGTAGTTCTGTCAGTCGAGGGATTTTTGATACTTTGACAGTTTTTATACGATATAAAATGGAAATGTCGTCTTTTACAACATGGGACCTTTGTGTGGTATGCAGATGATATGTCCTGTGTGATCACTGGCGTGATTTAGTTGCTGTCAGATGGAAATTAAGTACAAACTGTTACTCAACAAGTATGAACTAATATGTTGAGAATGGACATCAGTCAGCACCGATGTTAAAGCAACCTGCCTTATCTTGCGTGGGGCCCAAAACGGGCTCTGAGCAGTCACCAGACGTGGACGTGCCGCGTCCCCGTCCTGCGGTGTCTGGCCCCAGGACATCGGTTTAATGGTGTTCCTGGCAAGTATGAGTAATGCTTGGGGGAGGGGGTGGGCAAAGTGGTAAGGACAAAGTATTGTCCACCCGAAGGCCAAGACACTGGCATTCGCTTACCTGTCAGTGGTTTTAACGTTGTGGCTGATCAGCGTTCGTGGTATACGTATCTATAAAGTTACACAGAAAAACAGCTCAGACTGTCTGTTGTCTGTTGTTTTCTGTCACACGTGAGGTTCACCTTTCCATTTCAACTTGATTGTGCAGCAAAATAAACGTGGGTTATTTTGGTCTATGCAAGTGGACTTTTAGCTCAGATTTTTTTTGTTTTTTTTTTTTGTTGGCAAAGCGTTTCCTTCGTTAGGTTCGGTTCTGATGAGGTACGGAGCTCAGCTCGGCAATTTATAAAATTGCTGCTGCAATTCTTGTGGAAGGTCGGGGTTAATTTGTGCGATGCTCCTTCTCCTTCCACTTCCAGGCTACGCATACTGCTGCTGAACACCTTTGAGCTGGCAGAGGACACCATCACCATAGACAGTGTCCTTGACTGGGCCGAGAAGCTGAATGCGACAGATCCGCTGCAGTACGCCCAGATTGCCAGCAAAGTCGGAGAGTGTAGCCTGGAGAGCGAACTAGAAACCGTAAGTTCCGCCCACCATCCAGCGATCCACACTTTTCAGTGACGAACACAACAGGAGTCCGGCTCTTCGACAAAGACTGTGAGGGAAAGGTATTCAAAGATAATCTACACATTATCAGTGCAATAAAGATAGTCACGACACGCCTGCTTTTACTGGAGATAAGCTCGTATTTGCAGAGTCAGCGGCTGTGGTTAAGAGAATTCCAAACACATGCGGAGATAAACGACGGCTGAAGTAGAAAAGACTGGCTACTCTTATTTGTGTTTGCTGTTGCCCTCATGCCAGCTTTCTCTGTCGGAGAAGGTTCTCCAGGAGGTGGCGCAGGGGGTGGTCAGGATTCTCCATGATGGATAGCGGTTTTTATCAGTAACCACCTCCTCCACCACCGCCTTGAATGCGTCCAGTTTGCCTTCCCGATCGGTCTGTTCAGTCTCCGGGTGTCTCCAGCTCTGGTGCTGCTTCCCCAGCTGACCACAGCAAAGGTACACTGTGCTCGCCACAAGCGACCGATGGAGCATCTCCAGCGTGTTGCTGCACATCTTTAAGGATCCTTATTTCCTTAGGAAATACAGCCTGATCGTCCTCTTCTTGTATACAGCCTCTGTGTTGGTCTTCCAGTTCAGCCTGTTGTCCATGTGGACACCCAGGTGCTTGTACTGCTCCTCCGTCAGCATCCCGTCCCAGAACGGACACGGGCTGAAGCAGTGGCGTGGTCTCCGCTCCACAGAGTCCTCCGTCAGCAGCTGTTGCTGTCTGGATGGGAGCAAACGCTCTGCATCATGCAGACGACTGTATCATCCACTCCCAGATTTTGTCTGCAGGGTCCAGAGGGTTTTCACCTGTGGCCTCAGGTGGGCCAAGACTAGTCTCTCCAGCAGCTTCACCACGTGTGGTGTGAGGGCAGCTCTGATGTTCAGATGTCTTTGGCACAGGAACCAGTCAGGAAGTTTTTCACGGCACTGGTATCTTCTCCTGCTTCGGACTCGGGTTGTGAATGTGACTCAAGACAGCTGGCCCTCGCAGGTCCTCACAACCCCGGTGCCGGTACCATCAGGGCCGGCAGCCTCGCCCTGGCGTAGTTTCTCCGTGTGTTTCAGCTGACGATAGAGAAAGACAGGGCATGTTTGCTTGCCTAGCGCTGAAAGGTGAAACTCTTTTATTTTTGTCTTTTTCAGGCAGTGGAGGGGACGGGCCTGGCCTTCATAGTGTACAGTGAAGCCATTAAGAACATGCCATTGCCTCAGCTGTGGTCAGTACTGTACTTCTTCATGCTCTTGCTGTTAGGAATGGGCAGCATGCTGGGCAACGTCACAGCCATCATCACCCCGCTACGTGACTTCAAGATTATATCCTGTATGAGCACCGAGCTGTTCAACGGTAAGATCCAGGCCGATGTTGATGAGAGATGTTTGTGGGCGTTACTCTGCGCTGGTTGGTTACATTCTCCATAAACTATTGCTGTACTTTGCCATTTGGCTGGTTGATACTGTGTGCTCACTGTGGTAAAGCTGCACAGCTCAGTTTTCAGCTCAGTGCACCATATCCCTTACGCTGAAGTACGAGTGTGAGCCTCGGCTCTCATTCCTGCTCAGACGTGAACATTAATATGGATATAAAGCTGTAGCTGAGTAAGGAGCTCACAGACTCAGTTTTGACTGTTAATTGTGAACTTCAAGTCGTTTAAAGTTGGAACTTGAGACTCTCCTACCTCCTACAGCAGAGATCAAACAGCGCTTTAAGCGGACATTACCAAACTCAGTCCGTTGGCTTACAGCCGCACCACCCTGAGCAGGGTGGGAGGCCGCCTGGGAATGCCGGGAGTCAGGGTGGGTTGTCCGCCAATCAACCACGTGCTGAAGTGGCCCAGTGCATCCATCAGAGTGTGCGGTTGCCGGAAAGTACCTCAAACCACCGTTCGCCGCTCCCACATATTTCCACAAGGGTGACGTAGCAGGTGAATCCACAGCGGTCGTTGGGCTCAGATTTTACGCAGGCTGCCCACCGTGACACAACTCTCCCAATGCTCAAACCAGGGAGCTTTGCACTCAGGCGAATGTGTAAACCCACTACACTACCGACACCTAGGAAGTGTGTAAAGCGCACGTGGGCAAAATAGGACCAATGGACAGAACCAACCCACAGACCCACTCAGTCTGGCTTACAATGACCTGAAAGGAAACTAAAAAACCCAAAAGGTAATAAAAGCTGCAGCTGCAGCAGTGTGTGTGAAAGGAGACACACACGTCTTTTCTTTAATATATGAATCAGCTGTGACAGTAAATATCTGAGAAAGTGTCCATCGTTTCTCCAGTGAGTTTCTCATTGGACAGACTCAGACTCCACCGTCTTGGACCGCAGATTGTGTCCTCGTCCTCGTCCTCGTCACTGAGCTACCAGTGCATTAGAACACAAACTGGTTCTCAGCCAGCTGGTACCCGCTGCAGTCCAAGAGTTGGTCTGAGCCTGGCAGGAGGGACACAGGGGACAGGAAGGGCCGGTGATGACTGGTTAGATGTGACTGAACTTTCAAAATAAGAGCACTGGGATTGCTAGTGTTGCTGTCTGAGATAGGTGGGGAAAAAAAAAATAAAAGAAATCTGAAAATATGCTTGAACGCCTGTCCAAGTAAATACGTATGGGGAACACTGCATTTAACTACTGTACTGAAGGGGGTCTGACCTCCTGACAAAAAATGCTGCCCACCCCTGGTGTAAAGGCACAGCATGAAGTATATGTGAGGGAATGCAGCTGGTAGTGCAAAGCCCTCTGAGTGCGCTGTTAGAGCAGAAAGGTGCTGTATCAGTACCAGCCCTTTTACACAAATGTGCAGGATGTTTGTCTGCTGAGAACCAGGCCGCGAGGCCCAGCCACATCACCGCCCGGTTCACTCATTCACAACTCCCTGCATTAACGGATACTCCGTAGTGAACGGCGGACTTAAATTTTAGACTCATGTATAATCATCATCATTTGACTTAGTTGCCAGCTGCTAATTTCTGAATTTCTAAAATTAAATGAACCATAGACTGGCAACCCATCCAGCGTGTAGACAAGGCCATGCATGCGTCCACCGGCGGTTCGGCTGCCAAACGGTGCCATCAGCTGACGCTGACAGAACGCGTGAAAATCCTCTTTGATGCCGACCCTGGTTTATGCATTCGCGGTATACACGTCAGCTGCTTGCTGCAGCACAGTATTGTTAAGTCATCACTGTACGTATCGGTGAGTAAGGTTTGAGTTTTTCTTGCAGGTTTAGTGTGTTTGTTCTGTCTGCTGCTGGGCCTGGGCTTCACCACCACGTCAGGGAGTTACTGGTTTACCATGTTCAATGACTATGGAGCCACTTTTTCTCTGCTGTTCATTGTCCTCATCGAGGTTGTAACTGTCAGTTACATCTATGGAATTAAAAGGTTTGTGGAGTTATCTGAGGTAGTTTCCGCATTTGTTACTCTTCTTGTCCTTTTAATAAAATGTTTCTTATAGCTCCATATCTTTAGAATTAGACATTCTCTCACAAACTACTGTGAAAAAACAAAAACCAACAATATCAGAAAAGAGCGTGTTTTCTACTCTCTCTCTCTCTCTCTAGGTTTGAAAAAGACATAGAAGACATGCTCGGTCATCGTCCCAACTGGTACTGGAAACTCATGTGGTTGGTCGTCAGTCCCGTTCTCCTCGTTGCCCTCTTCGTATTCTACATCGTCAGCTACATCCAGGGAGGGACGGCCACCTACCAAGCATGGAACAAAGAGCTGGTGAGTTGGTGTATGTCCCGAGCCGATGCCCGGGCCCGAGACGGGGACAAGCTCAGGCACTTCTACCCCGCCTCCAAGCAATCGGTCTTTCAGTTCGTTTTGCGTCTGTGCCGGTGACAGTCGTCGACGCAGACGCCGTGGATGTTTAATGCCGAGTCACAGCAAATCTGTCAAAGCTTCTCCATAACAGACAAAAAAACAATCGAAAGGTCAATTAAAATGAGTCAAACCATGTGACAAACCGACCGATCAGCCGCCGCAGGAGAGGTTTAGTTGCCGTTGTTGCTTTATTGCTTCACACCGCTGAAAGCAAAGGTTCACATGCACTCATCAGTCAGCCTTTCATGCTGCGTTAGTTAAATGGAGGCCACTGTCAGTAAACGGCATATGGAAATGCAACTACCACATCCTTTGTCAGTACTACTGCTGTGACAAGATTGCTGCTGCGTTATCAGCCGCGATATCCGTGAAATGACTCGCGGCTCCCAAACAGCATGTGCGCTGCGTGCAGACCACACGTTTAACCCACGGAGATGCGACGTCCAATACCGTGCGAGCTGCGCAAGCAGCGTCATTAAAAAGAACATCAGCGATGACGTTTTTTTTTCAAAGGTCACAGGATCAAAATTAAAAAAAAATCTGTTTGGAGACACAGGGAGCCTGTCCCAGCTGTTGCCAGTTAGGGTACTCTCTGGGCAGGTCAGAGGTCTAAGACGGGGCTTACACCGAAACAGACACCCGTCCACACTCATTCAGAATCACCCGCTAACCTGGCTGACTAAAGAAGGACAAGTGTTTTGTGATTTCGGATACGTCTGCAGTCTGAGGCCGTTACAACCAGAGATTAGAGTCTAAACCTTGTGGGCTAATAACCAATAAAGTTGCCCCCGATGGTTAATTGTACCTGTTGTTTCCACAGGGTAAATCAGAGGAGATGCAGTACCCTCTCTTTGGTCAGGTTTTCATCGGGCTGCTGCTGGTGTCATCAGTCAGCTGCGTTCCCCTCACGGCCCTGTACGCCTCCTGGAGGAAGAGAAAAGGTGGACACTTTGAAAAGCGTCAGAGTTCTGTGAGCACGGTATCGGCTTAGCGACCAGACTGACAAGGAGGCCCTCCCGGACCTCTCCGCATCTCTCCTCCGGCCGAACAGCGAGCGTACAGCATTTATCACCGACCACGTGGAGGAACAGGGGCACGTGACGAGGAGTCCTTCGAGTTTTCTTTCACTTTCATTACATTTCACATTAGTGAAGGCGCCTTTAAGCCGCCCCGTCTGCTGGAGGACGTCACCCGAGTGTTGCTGGAGTAGCACAGTTGGAAACACGAGGACTGATAAAAATAAGACATTAGTCATAGGTATCCTTTTTTTAGAATAGTCTCGGCATTTTCCTTTGAATCTATTATTGTATTAATTCTCTCAGTATTAAAGTCTGACTTCTGGGCCAGATTCCAGTCACCGCTCTTCACGGAGCAGCTCAACTTTTCTCACGTTCCTGAGAAGAATGAGGAGACTTATCCTGCTCAGTTTCAGCTGCTCGTGTCCACGCCTTAACTGTTGAACCTGTTTTCGGTCACGTTTTAGTGCAGATGTAGTTTGTCTTATTGTCAGACATTTATAGCAAATATAGTTATACTTCAGTATTTTATTTGTCATTAGCTTCCTTAATAATAGCATGGTTTTATGATGAATATTTTTGTACATGTGTAACTTGCTCGGTGAGATATCAGACGTATGGTCCGGGTAAAGTGTCTCACACGCTGCAGACGTGTTTTAAAGCAGCAATAATCTGAAACGCCAAAACTAGGCACAGTGTGAAACCAGGCTCTCCGTTCTAAGCCCTCACTTTGATGAGCATCTGCGTGTGCGCTAAAGATATCAGAGCTGCCTACCCCAGCTTTAAGTTCTCTTGTTTCATAATTAACCTTAAAAATGAATTCCTCTTTGCAGTTTCGGTGAGTCAGATCCAGTTCGGGTCGTGTTTGTTAGCAGAAAAAACAAAAAAAACAAAATCCCTCAGTGGGATTTCAGTCCTGTGATCGGATTATAGCCGCTCGTTCGAATCCAGGTTTTGCAGTTGCTCGTGTTGTGGGTCGGTGATTTGAAATCGTGAGCAAAGGAGCAGTTTTTTTTTTTATCACTGCAGCCAAAAATGACACGACGGTTTGTGTCGCTGTCTTTATAAGATGGTGTACAAATGATCCACTTTCTACATGAGTATTTTTAATAAATAGTTTATCTTTTTTAAAGGGCTAGCATTTGCTGTCATACCTTCATTGTGAACATGAAAATATACAACCAATAGTAGACATGCTGTGCCAAATGGAATTGTAATACAGTGCTTTGCGCACTCCCCCATATGTAACCTGTGTATATACTGCAGATATGTGTCATCTAATGATTACTCAAGAAATGTGATTTCTGCTTTGTTGTGCCACGGACACGTTGGTGATTATCACAGACAAACTGTCAGTAAAAACTGCTCAGTTTTCTTCAACATCAAACAGCTTGTGAGCACCCACTTTGTTGTCCTTCAGCTTCATGTCCATCAGCTGTTTTTTTTTTTTTTTATTAAAGAAATACGATGTTGATGTCAGCAACAGGCTCGCGCGCGTGTGTGGTAATTCTTTTTGCAGCTATGAGAAGACAGATCTCTCTGGTGCTCGTGGTGGATTCTGACCCGGCGCACCGGGAAACGTTCAGTCTTCAGTGTTAAGCCGCACGTTACGTAAGACACCTTTTTGCGTAATGCAGCCTGCAGGTATTTGTAATGTAACAGCGGACATGCTGGGCTTGTGCGCTCTCATACTTGACCCTTTCCTCACTGACCTCATTGCAGTTATAATGTTTTACTATAGAACTCATAACAATTGCTTGACAGGTGGTTCTATAGGTCAGGGAGGTGGTAACCTGTCTCCTTTCTGAAATGGTGTGTGTGTGTGTGTGTGTGTGTGTGCGCTCACATCAGTCACTGATTAAAGCTTCTGCCCCATATGCTCCTTTTACACTGACACTATAATGTTCAGCACTAAAAGGCTGGTAGGAGCACACTTGTCCTGTCCACACAGCTTGGTATAACTAACTAGTAGCTAACTAACCAGCGTCACCTTGGTTTGTGTTGAGATCCCTCCTGCAGTGAGGAGGAGGAAAGATCCTGCAGTGACACCTTAAAGACAGGATTGCAGACCAAGGTTGCTGCAGTTAACTGAAACTAAAAACTAGACCTGAATGAGAAACATTTTAGTTAACTGGAATAAAAACAGAAACCAGACTTTTGATAAAAATGAAAACTAACTAAAATGATATTGTGTACTCCAGAGTTTCCTTAGTTACAGTCTTTGACAAACTTTGTGACGAAGATTTGGTGCATCTGTTTATTGAGCCTGCAGGGTGTCTACACGACGGCGAGTCATCTCCGATGACTGTACTTTGTGAAGGCAGGTGACTCATCTGCCTTCACAAAGTACAGTGTTTGTATTGTAGTTTGTAATCCGAACATCTGAACTCTTCCCCTGACAAATACCATCACTATTATTATAATTAAGAAAAATAAAACTAACACTAAACTAAAACATTTTCAAACAATCAAAACTGAACTGAAACTGGCAAAGCCACTGACTGAAACTAAACTGAATTAGAAAACTGAAACTCAAAATGAAATAAAAAAATAATTAGAAAAACAACAATAATAACTCTGTTACAAAACTTTAACTTATGATATGTGATATGATTATGTCACATGTGATATCCTAATATTTTACATTTACTGGTAGTAGAGGACGCCAGAAGAGGCAACAAACTGCTCTGTGTGGAGCTGGACTCTCTGACAGTGGTGTCTGAGAGGAGGACGCTGTCCAAGTTAAGGACAATATTGGACAATTCTTCACAGCCTCTCGGTGACGTGCTGGACAGACGCAGGAGCACGTTCAGCAGCAGACTCATTCCACCACCATGCTCCACAGAACGCCACAGGAAATCATTCATACCTGTGACATCACACTCTGTGACTCCTCCCTGTGACACTATTACAGTTTCATACTGTATATTATGTTACAGATTGCAATTCATACAGACACATTTATTTATTTATTTTAATCCTATTTTTCTTTATATATTGCCTTTTAAATTTATATATCTAATATGTTTCTAATATTTATATATCTAACTGAGGGTCTGTAACACGATACAATTTCCCCCCAGGGATTAATGAAGTATTCTGATTATAAACATGATCTGTATCAGTACAGCTCACTTCAGTTTTATTTATATGGTGCCAATTCACAGTCAGTCGCCTCAAGGTGCTTTATGCCTTATGATAAAGATCCTACAACCAGGGATGGTGGAAAGGAAGAACTCCCTTTTAACAGGAAGAGACCTCCAGCAGAACCAGGCTCAGGGAGGGGTGACTGGTTGGGGGTGAGGAGAGAGAGAGAAGGAGGAAAAAAAAAGGGAAGAATAGGACAAAAAGGACAAAATGCAAACACCTGATTTACTGTCTGGATAGTTGTCTGGTCTGTGGATGGAAGAACTTAACATTCAGAATCCAAACACCTCCTCACTGTCTGGACTGAGCCCACATTTCAATCTACAGAGAAAGTGGCCTCAGTGAAGAAAGCATGGCCAGGCTCCAGGGAAACAGTGTCATGGATACTACTGTGCTGCATTGGATGGCAGCAAGAGGCATAGTTAGGTAGCTTTTCAACCAGTGTGCAGAGCTTTTACATGAGAATGTATTCACAGTGAATTATTGCTCAGGCAAGGCACTTGCACACCAAGTTCCTCTTGCAACACTGACAACTAAATATCAGTAGGTTAGCTGACACTCAGCAGATTCCCACGCTCACAAAGGCGTTGGTCAAATAATTTTTGTATTTTTTTCCTCTTTAGTTACAGCTCACAGAGGATTGTCCTTCAGTAGAACTGCTGCATTGTGATGCCATCTTTATCATGCATAACGTCACACCGGGTTTAGGTCTGATGAACGTGAGCTGTAAATGTGGTCGGGCTGATCCGATTAAATCCATTTCCCAAAGTGTTCCACCGTTACAAGCGGAGTTGCCACGCGCGTCCTTTATCCTGGTAGTGGGTGTGAATGGAGTAACTCATGATCATCACTGAATCCGTTTAGGGCAGATGGGCTGAGACAGCTCCATTCCAATTTACTGAGTGAAAACTGTAAGTGGGCGTGAGCTTCAGGTTATTGTTAGGCTGTATCTGCATCTGTGGCCGTCTAAGCCAGCTGGACAGTTGGAAGGAGTGTTTTATTAAACAGAAAGTGATCACGTGATGTCCCTGCTGGTTGGACCTGTGGCAGCTCTGTCATGGTCCATGTTCTGATTGTTCTGACTTTTCATGTGCTCACCGTGTCTCCTCTTTGCTTTCATTCACGTTTTTGTAAAGTTAATTGGGAAATTGAGATGTTTTTTTAGTATATTGTATATGTATATAGTATGAGTTACTATTGATGGAGCTGAGTTTAAATCCTTGGGTTTGTTGTGTTCCTCATTTCCTTGCATCTAGTCTGTGTGTAGTTTGAGTATTCCTGTTTCACTTTGTAATTCACTGTTTCGTGTATTTAGTTTGGAATTTTACTTCCTGTCGGTCTGATTATCAGGATCAGAGGGAAATTGCTTGGGTTCCAGATGCTCCATTCGGTACAAATAAATATCTAAGAATGTGAAACAGCAGAAAATGAAACTGGATGAACTGTAAAAACCTGTATGTAAAAAGTGCAGCTGTCTCATAGTCAAAGTTAAGGCAGAAAAATAGTGAATATAAATATACGAAGGATAAGAAATGAATAAATATGAATAAATTAGGTGGCACGGTGGTTAGCACTCTTGCCTCACAGCATGAGGGTCTGGGTTCAACCTTAGGCCTTTCTGTGTGGAGTTTGCATGTTCTCCCCGTGCTTGCGTGGGTTCTCTCCAGGTCCTCCGGCTTCCTCCCACAGTCCAAAGACATGCAAAGGGGGTTAGGTTAACTGGCAATTCTAAATTGACCATAGGTGTGAATGTGCGCATGAACGGTTGTTTGTCTCTCTGTGTTGGCTCTGCGACAGACTGTCCAGGGTGTACCCCACCCTACGCCCGATGACAGCTGGGGTGGGCTCCAGCACCCCCCCGCAACCCTGAACTGGATAAGCAGAAGATAATGAATGAATGAATAAATTATCCGTAAAGCAGAAAGACTAATATGTAACAATAAACACTATATACAGATCTGTCCAAAGAAAAACACTCCAGGTATTAAAGGGAGGAGTCACAGAGTGTGATGTCACAGGTAGGAATGATTTCCTGTGGCGTTCTGTGGAGCATGGTGGTGGAATGAGTCTGCTGCTGAACGTGCTCTTGTGTCTGTCCAGCACATC
>VUQH01080321.1:0-12484 GCA_015106775.1 Etroplus canarensis | reverse complement strand
CTTCTGAAATCAACAACCATCTCTTTAGTCTTGCTGACGTTCAGAGACAGGCTGTTGGCTCTGCACCAGGCTGTTAGCTTCTGCACCTCCTCTCTGTAAGCTGACTCATTGTTCTTGCTGATGAGACCCACCACGGTCGTGTCATCAGTGAACTTGATGATGTGGTTTGAGTTGTGCATTGCTGCACAGTCATGAGTCAGCAAGGTGAACAGCAGTGGACTGAGCACACAGCCCTTCCCGATCCGGACTGACTGGGGTCCCCCCGTCAGGAAATCCAGGATCCAGTTACAGAGAGAGGTGTTCAAGGGAGCAGCCGAAGGTACATGGACATCCCCCTTGCACTTGTGCTCCTGTAATGCTCCTCCAGTGTGTCAGAACAGTGACCCCTTAACTTTTTTGCGAAGAAGACAAAGTTGCAGGTGGCCAGTAAGTGGGGCACGTAGTTTTAAACATGCAAAGGGCACATTTAAACTTGAGTTTTAAATGTGCCCTTTGCTGGCCCTCACCAAAGTTTTTTAGTTGTTTCCATCCACTGAATGTCTCTTCTCGGAGACCTGTGGATGTTACAGTAGAATTTTGTACCTGGAGGTCAGTTTCACACTACACAACCCCATCAGTGTTGAAAAGACGGCAAGAAAGCTCCTAGTTGCGCTCCTGACCTGATGTGCTGTCTTTGGGCTTTGACACTGCATACTTTTACACTTAAAACCTGCTCAGTAGCAGTGATACTCCTCTGAAATGTGTTAGTCTCCCAAAAAAGTTGATGATCTCTCTCTGCTCAAGTTTATTTGCACATCTTTTAAAATGCATATGCAAAATTTCTATACTGGAATTCAAATAAGTACAAAAAATCTCAATTCAAAAGGTAGGCTTATTTACTGTCATGATGGTAAAATAGTTGGCCAGCTTATGGTGGAACTATCCTAATAACAATCAAGAAGATATGCTGAAAAGTAGCTGCAGTGAAAGAATAACTGACTTTCTTGTGTGTTTTTTTTTATATTCCAATACTACTTATAGCACCAGCTCTAAAGTGAAAAGTAACCATCCATGGATGGCCATTGTGCATCCGGGACCCTGGACACAACTGCCTCCAGCTCCAGCTCCAATACCTAGTGTTCGATCCAAATCTGTTTCTAACTTTCAGGGGTCATGCAATAGACCCAAAGCTCCTCCTCGAAATCCATTCGAAGAGGAGGAAGATGAGGATTCTCAGAGGGAGGATGCTAAACCTGAGTCTGAAGGTCATACAGAGCTTTTAGTGGCAGCTGTTCATTCACAGACCAGTTCCTTTGAATCTGAGGAGAATAAAGATAAAAAACCTATACCACAGAAGAGGCCAGATATCAAGGAAGATGGTGGAGCTGCAGAATGTGGCGCAGTGAAGGGAATGACTGCAGAGGCACCTTCTGGTGAACCAGCTGGAGAAACAGAAGTAGTTACAAAACAGAGTTTGATTTTACCCAGGAGTCTTTCTGTGCCAGCCATCGCCTCTGACAACTCTCACAGTCCCTCTGTGCCTGCTGGTTTAACAAAGGCAGATGAAGCTGCCACATCATATCAAAGTAAGGTATGACCAGAGATCAGGGCTAACTACTAAAGATGAAAAATTTATGTAAATATTTTCTTTATTTTACTAGTCAAAGACTCGTGACTGTGATGTTTTATTTTGTAGAAAAGGCAGGTTTCATGTTATAGAGTATAGTCCCATTATTTATGTTTTTAGGTAGGCAAGACATTCAGATATAAGATCCCTTACAATTTTCCAGATTGTATTTTCTTTCTATTTTCAGACTGCCTGCAAAGAAAATCCTTTTGATCGAAAACCTGTACTACCCCAGTCAAAAACCTCTCAGGATTTCTCATCCAGTCGGGGCCCTGCCCCTGGCCATGGTTTCCCACTCATCAAGAGGAAGGTAAAGTTGCTGGATTTGGAACAAACTCAACATCTTCATCTCAAAATCAGAATGAATTTTAGATGTGCCTTTGTGTTATGTAGATGCAGATTTGTCTTTAATTTGTGAAGTTTTGACCACACTGATTAGTTTACCCTCTATAACAAGGTTCAGTCACATGGTGTAAATTGTTCTAGTGTGACTTCTTTATTGTTGTTTTTTTTAAAGATTTTGTAATGTGAGTTTTTGTCATATATTGCTTGACAGGTACAGGCAGACCAGTGTGCTTCTATAGAAGACCTGCAGGTGCAGATGAGAGAACTGGATAAACAACTGGAGTCACTGGAACAAAGAGGAGTCGAACTGGAGAGGAATCTGAGAGGCTGCAAGAACGGTACACCTAATTGATCTTACTAAATCAAGTTAGTTATTGGCACAAAACCCCTTATATTGTGAATACACTGCATAAATACCAACACTATAATAGGAATGTATATTTCTATTTTGAAACTCGTTCCTTTTTATTTCAGATAAAGAGGAGGAACAAATGATAATGGAGTGGTTTTCTCTTATCCACGAGCGGCATGTTCTGTTGTGCCAAGATACAGAGCTGGTTTACTTGTAAGCAGACTGAGAGTTTTATTTTCATTAATATGTGGTGGGCATCATTATTCTTCATTTCCACTGCTGTCTATTCCTTAAAGGTTTTCTGGGAATTGTAAAGATAGGTTGTATGATTTTTCTGTCTCAGGACAAAGCAGCAAAAGTTGGAGGACAGACAGGCAGAAGTGGAGTACGGCCTCCGATGTCTATTTAATAAACCTGGTTTGTATCATTATTATTATCACTCTGATTTTATCTGCCAGGATATTTGACATTAGCAAAAATTATTTATCTCTATAACCAGGGACCTTTTTAGGGGGAAACTTGCAAATGATTCAGGGATTAGTACTCCTTCATCTGGCAACCTGTAGTAGTGGTCAAAGGTCTTCGCAGTTTTTATATTTCAATATAAATTTTACATAAACATCATGAGATTTAGAGTAGAAAAGAAACCTCAATTAAACCACAGGGGCAAAATATTAGTCTGGGTAATTTATTTATTGTGTAAAATGATCCAGCGGAGACGAGTGTCAGGGGTGCTTTGTGACAGAAAGTTTATAAGATGGTAGTGAGACCTGCTATGATGCATGGTTTGGAAACAGTGGCAGTGACAAAAAGACAGGAGGCAGAGCTGGAGGTGGCAGAATTAAAGATGTTGAGATTTTCACTGGGAGTGACCAGAATGGACAGGATTAAAAAGGTGTCCATCAGAGGGACAGCTCAGGTTGAACAGTTTGTAGACAAAGTCAGAGAGGCAAGGCTGAGATGGTTTTGACATGTCCAGAGAAAGGATAGTGGATATATTGGACAAAGGATGTTGAAAGGGGAGCTTCCAGGCAGGAGGAAGATCACAGAGAAGACATGCATAGGGTTGGTGTGAGGGAAGAGGATGCAAGGGATAGGATTAGATGGAGGCAGATGATCCGACCCCTAATGGAAGCAGCTGAAAGTAGTAAGTAGTAAGTTTTACCCAAAACTGCCTTTGTATATTCATAAGTTTTGTTTACTTTGTTAAATTTTACGTGTCATCATCAATCTGCACATTCAGAGAGCAGCTGGATCCAGGAGGATCGGGATCAAGAGAAGAAGCTGTTGGATGAGCTGGTCTCCATCATTGAACAGAGGAACCAGATCATCAGCAGCTTGGATCAGGACAGGCAGAGGTACTCAAGGAAAAAAGGCAATAAGTCATGCTTTCATGTTTATACATTTTATTTGACTGCAACTGTGTTTCTCTGATTAGGGAAAGTGAAAAGGATGTGCTTTGGGAAGACACAATGAAGCACAAAGGTGAGAAAATCACAATCATGAAGTCTCCCTCTAAAATATCCCTTTGATACTGTTGTTTGTTTTCTGTTTTATGTATCAAGAAAGCACTAAGAAATAAGTCTTGGATTCTCTGGATCTGTTCTCTCTCTCTTCAGACTTCCAGAAAGAAAGCCTAAAAGATCTAACAAAGTCAAAAAGAAAGTTCAAGCCCACAAAAGTACTTAAAATGCTGACCCATAAAGCAGAGGACACCAAGGACTCCATGGAAAAAAAGAGCTGAATAACTTTTCTCATTGAAAACAAATTACTCAGCTTAAAGTATTAAATACTTACTTATTTGTTACATGTGTACTAATTTTGTGTTAAAGCGCAGCTTAGTAACATTAATGTTAACGATGCAATATTATAAAGCGTTTTTTTCTTTCTCGTGTATTGGCTCTATAAAAATAGATATTGTATCAATTTGTATTGTATTATATCACATAGTTGTATTTGTTTAAGTATGCAATAAATGTTTTGGTCATTTTAAGGAGTGTCTGTAGTGCCACAACAGTCAAACAGGTTCAATTTTTCTTTAGCTGTTTGTTGAGAAATTACATTAATGTAGTTATTAATCCCATTCATGCACACCATTATCATTTACCATTATCATTTTTGCTGGTTTTGCTATAGTATGATTTTAAGTTTCAAGAAATAAGGAGCAAAGCTTTAAAATACTCAGACTGACTCATCTGTGACTCATAAGTCACAGATGGTTTTGGTTCCTGAGTCTCTTATTCAAAAAAGTTGTTCAGTGTCTTGTAAACTAATTGAACAGTTTTCTGGACCATGACAACCACTGCAGAGATTCATGATTTAATATTGGTCAGCATGCTGCAAGATCAAGGCTGAATAAACTTAATGGCATTAAAACAGCAGTACTAATATGTACAGAGAAAATTTTAAATTTCTCATAAGTTTTAAGTAGCACATTGAACTCATTGTATCTATATTTTGGTATTTTATAACACAAAATAAGTGAACCTGTAAGTTTTAGTAACTACAGAGGTATAAAGCTGAGCAGCTGTAAAATGAAGATATGGGACAGGGTTGTTGAAACTAGGTTTAGAAAAGGTGACAATCAGCAGGCAGCAGTTTGGCTTCATGCTGAGAAAGTACTACAGATGCAATGTTTGCTGTAAGAGTATTGATGGTGATGTATAGCGAAAGTCATAAGGAGTTTCACTGTGTCTTTGTGGATCTATATAAAGCATAGGATAGGGTGCTTAGAGTGGAACTGTGGCGTTGTATGAGGAAGTCAGGAGTGGCAGAGAAGTTTATGAGGGTGGTGCAGGACGTGTATGAAGACAGCGAGACAGTGATGAGGTGCTGGGCTCAAGGTGGGGTGGGATTACATCAGGGACTGGCTCTGACCCCATTCTTGTTTGCAGTTGTGACGGACAGGTTGACAGATGTGGTGAAGGTTAGTCTGTCTAATGCTGTGCTCATCAGAGAAAGTTGCACGTCTTCAAAAAGTACTAATCTTTGTGGATTTTGGTGAATATGATGGAAACTCATTTCAGATGATCTTCCAGTATTGCTTATGTGTCCCACATTGTCCCACACAAAACACAGGGTTTACCCTGCATTTAGTTTGTTGGGATCTGGTCACCCTAAGTTAGAGCAGGGAGCAGGTGTAATTATGCATTTGTGAGAAGAGGAATGAAAGCCAGTAGAAGCAAGACAGAGTACATGTGCGTGAATGAAAGGGAGGCAGGTGGAATGGTGAGTTTAAATGCCTGGGGTCAACCATCCAAAGCAACTGACAGCACAGGAGAGGTGAAGAAGAGAGTGCAGGCAAGGTGGGGTAGTTGGAGACGAGTGTCAGGGGTGCTTTATGACAGAAGGGTAGCAGCAAGAATGAAAGGGAGGGTTTACAAGACTGTACTGAGACAGAGCTGGACATGACAAAACTGATGATGTTGAGATTTTTCACTGGGAGTGACCAGAATGGACAGGATTAGAAATGAGTACGTCAGAGGGACAGTTCAGGTTGAGTGATTTGGATACAAAGTCAGAGAGGCAAGGCTGAGATGTTTTGGACATGTGCAGAAAAATAGAAAGTGGATGTATTGGACAAAGGATGCTGAAGATGGAGCTGCCGGGCAGCAGGAAAAGAGGAAGACCACAGAGAAGGACATACAGAGGTTGTCGTGGTGTGGGATACAAGTGATAAGGTGAGATGAACGCAGATGATCCACTGTGGTGATCCCCTGAGGAGGAGAAGAAGAAATCATGCTAATTATCACCTCTCCGACAAGTGTTGTATTTTTATTTTTTTGTTTTTGCATAGCACAATATATTTATTTACTTACTTATTTTTTTTACTTTAAATTCTATAATTCTAGTCTATTTTAATTAACCTGCTGCACAAGTGGAACGACGGACAAACGTTCCTCCTCGGGGTGATCATCCGGAATATTTTACACCTCGCTAAGCCACCGGAAGTTTAAAGCGCTCATGTGGGTACATGTTAACAACAAAGCGTGCTGAATTTCTTGTTACGTTTGCATAAGACTATACACAAGCTTTGGATTAAAACATGTCCGACAACGAGGATAAGTAAGTAATGACGCCGCTTTGATTAAGCTGCTTATTTTTGACCGCTTATCGTGAGCTAACGTTGTAGGTAACTAGCGTTTAGCCGCCTGCCCGGCTAACTGATCTGCTTAAACTTAATGAGACTTGTCTGCTTTTCATAACACTTCTCTGTCAAACTTGCAGCTTCGATGATGGAGATTTCGACGATGCGGAGGAGGATGAGGGATTAGATGATCTAGAGAACGTGGAAGATGTAAGTTTGCCGTAGAGCGAACTTTACGTGCCTTCTGTTGTTTGGCTAAGTTCATCTCCAGCACCCTCCATCGCTGCCTTCGTAATGTGAATATTTGTCTGAAATCTGTTTGTTTTGCTCTGGTGAGCAGGATGACCAGGAGAACGTGCAGATCCTTCCCGCAGGAGAGGGCCAGCAGGCGAACCAGAAGAGGATCACAACACCTTACATGACCAAATATGAGAGGGCCAGAGTGCTGGGTACTCGAGCTCTCCAGATAGCGTGAGTATTTACACATGTGGTATGGACCCCTGACCTTTGACTCCTGCATTTTTAAAAAAAATGTACCACAGAACTACACTCATGGCCACTTCATCAGATACACCTGGCTAGTACCAGGTGGACCCCCTTTTGCCTTCAGAGCTGTCCTGGGTGCTGGAAGCAGGCTAAACAAGTTCATTATGTCCTCACTTAAACTTATTATAACTTCTTATAGCCAGGCAAGTATTTTAGGCTTTATACATAGTTCACCACATGACGTCACAACATATGAGCGGCCGCCATTGCTGTAGGCAAGCTGTAGGCAGCTGTGCATTCAGGACACTGAAGGATCTGTAGGAACTATGTATTGTTACCTTGACATGTTTGGACTACTGTCATCTGTAGTCTTCCTCAGAAGCACCATGTGACATGCCAGTCAGCTGTTTTATTCAGGTTTTAACAGGACGACTGGGCCCCCTGCTGTCCCAAGTCTTTTTCTTTTTGAGGACAGCATTCCAGGTGTGCGTCAACACAATAGCCCCCTTATTGATGTTCACTGTCCCCACTTTGGACCCACTTTTTGATCTCAGTGACCTCCTTGATCCAACGATGGTACTTGTTGCCATCTGATACAGTTATGTTTTTTCCTTCTTCCAGTCCATAATATGTTCTGTCTTTTGTAGTGGTCCGATATGGCTGATTTTAGAACACCCCCCAAAAAAGAAACATCACAACGACAAACACAAGCAGTAAAAGAGAAAGTGGAGCAAGAAAATCTAAAATCAGCCATATCAGACCACTGCAAAAGAGGGAACCACATTATGTACTGGGACATGGTCAAAGTAATTGGATTGGAAGGCAACAAGTACCACTGTTGGATCAGGGAGGCCATTTAGACAGTAAGCTGGCACAGGGCACAGTGAACTGGGATGAGGGGGGCCATTGTGTTGGACCCACACCTTAGGATACTGTCCTCAAGAAGACATGAGACAGCTGATCGACATCAGATCATGTGACACTGCTGAGGAAGACTACAAATGACAGTAGTTAAAACATTTATTTGCAGTTTGTCTGTAAGAAGAAATGATAGTAAGGTGCTGGAAACATTCCTCAGCTTTTCCGTCATATTGACATGATGGCATCACACAGTTTCTGAACATTTGTCAGTTGCACATCCATAATACAAATCTCCCTTTCCACCACATTCCAAAAGTGCTAACTCTGGATTGAGGTCTGGTGACTGTGGAGGTCATTTGAGTACAGAAACCTTATTTTTATGTGCAAGAAACCAGTTTGAGATGATTTGAGCTTTGTGATATGGCACATTATCCTGCTGGAAGCCAACAGAAGATGGGTACACTGTGGACATGGTCAGCAACGGTACTCTGTGGCATTTAAACAGTATTTCATTAAGTAAACCTCTTCAACTGTTTGTTAACACAAATATCTAATCAGCCAGTTACATGGCAGAAGCTCAGTGCATTGTGTAGACATGGCCAAGATGAAATACTGAAGTTCAAAGTGAGCATCAGAATGGGAACATAAAGTGATTTAAATGACTCTGAATGTGGCCCAATTCTTGGTGCCAGACAGGTTGGTCTGAGTATTTTAGAAACTGCTGAGTTACTGGGGTTTTTCTGCAGAACCTTCTCTAAGGTTCACAGCGAATGGTCCGAAAAGTAGAAAATATCACGTTTACGACAGTCCTCTGGGTGAAAATACCTTGTTGATGCCAGAGGTCAGAGAAGAATGGCCAGAGTGCTTCAAGTTGCTATGCAGGCAACAGTAACTCAAATAACCACTTCTTACAACCAAGGTATGTAGAAGAGCATCTCTGAATGCACAACGTGCCACCTTTGAAGTAGATGGGCTACAGCAGCAGAAGACCATACTAGGTGCCCCTCCTGTCAACTGAGGACAGGAAACTGCAACTACAATTTACACAGGCTTACCAAAATTGGATAATAAGACTGGAAAAATGTTGCTCGGTATGATGAGTCTTAATTTCTGCTGCAGCATACAGACCGTAGGGTCCGAATTTGGCATAAACCACATGATTTCATGGATCTGTTCTGTCTTGTATCAATATTTTAGGCTGATAGTGGTGGTATAATGGTTTGGGGGATATTTTCTTGGTACACTTTGGGCCCCTTAGTACCAACTGAGCATTGTTTAAATGCCACAGCCTACCTGAGAATTTTTGTTGACCACGTCCATCCCTTTTTGACCACAGTGTGCCCATCTTCTGTTGGCTGCTTCCAGCAGAATAATGTACCATGTCATAAAGCTCAAATCATCTCAAATTAGCGTCTTCAAGAAATTCATTATCATATACACAGCAAAAACACGGTGGTTACACTGAGCAATGAAATTCTTGCTTTGTAATTTCCCTTCACGCAACTAAAATAAGCAACTAACAAAAATGAAATAAAGGAATAAATAAATATAACTAAATAAATAAAGGACAGTACTGTGTACAAAAGGGTAGAGTGTAATCAGACTTGAACATAACAATGAGTTCACTGTTCAAATGGCCTCCACAGTCACTAGATCTCAATTCAGTAGTATACCTTTTGGGTGTGGTGGAATGAGAGATTCACATCATGGATGTTGAGCCGACAAATCTGCAGCAGCTGTGTGATGGTATCATATTAGTTGAAATGCCCTGTTTGCCTGTAGTTAAGAGTTCATATTCATTAGATCCAAATAGATGTCACTGCCTAGAGATTTTAGACCTTGTCCACATTCCACAGTTTATTTCACAGAAATGCAAAGCAGATAAACAGAAATGAAAACCTGGACCACAGAGTGAAACACAAGCAAAAATTATTTTCCTCCTCTCAGATCAGTAATACTTGAACAGCCTTGATGTTCTTAAATACTGATCCTTGATTACGCAAAACAAGAAGACAAAGTTGCTTCTACACTAGTAATGTCAAAATACTACAACAGTTTACAACAGTGTGGTTCACCTGCTGACTTGTTTCCAACAGGATGTGTGCTCCAGTTATGGTGGAGCTGGAGGGAGAAACAGACCCACTACAAATAGCTATGAAAGAACTTAAGTAAGTGGTTGGTCTTTTTTTCTGCATTGTGACTTTATATAAGTTTTGCATTTGTATGTTTTTTGTGTGACATTATTTAAAGAGCAGATGGGTAAAATAGAATCTTACTCTCTTATTTTTGTCCCCTCCAATAGGAGCAGAAAGATCCCCATCATCATCCGCAGGTACCTTCCTGATGGGAGTTATGAAGACTGGGGCTGCGATGAGCTCATCATTACTGATTAGTTTGCACTAATATGCTGGTTCACAGCTGCCATCGCATCAGGTGTGACAACTGCACAAACCCAGTGGAGCAACTGCCTACATGTTCACTCCTAGATTTGGTCGACAGAATTCTGCAGTGAGACTGTACATTGAGCGTACTGTCTAGACTACTCAAAGACTCAAAATAGTATAAAAACAAATTCGTATGTTGCTTATAGGCTCATAATCATGTCAGTTGATTTATGCTCTCAGTTTAATTTGTTGTTTGTATTTTCCTCTCAAGTCAAATATTTTAAAGTTGCTGTCTATGGCACACATTATTTTAACAGCTGCAGTACAACTAAGAGCCACAAGGGGGAAATGTAAGTTTGATAAACAGTTTTACAAAATAATCCTCTGTTGTAAGTATTCCATTTGTTGTTTTTGAAAGAAGTGATTTGTGTGACAGAACTGTTTTATTGTTATAAATAAACCTTTTTTCTATAAATGCAGTTTTTAATTTATTTTACTTATGCTATTAACCGTTACGCAGGTTTGTAATGAGGATGAAGCTATACTCTGGTTCCATAACTCACAAAGTTTTAATAGTGCAATGATGAATTTAGATTGAAACAACTGCAAGGGTGCAAGTTACATTGAAACTACAGCATATTCTGAGACAAAAATTTCAAGTTTAGACTGGCTTTTGCAACACAGCTGAATTTTGCAATGCTCACAGTATCCATTGTTAATATAGCTTTAGTTTTGGTGATGTTCATTAAATGTTCTTAAGAGTCGCCTTATGTCCAGTGTTCTGTTTTGATAATTCAGCTTCTGTATGTCCCGGTAATTATTTCTCCACACTCTGTCGGATAATCTTGTAATGTTTCCAACTGAAGCAGTTCGCTTAAAGGCAGCTGTTATTCAAAGATGCACGACAGCTATGCATAGAACTCCTGATATTTTCAATTCAAGTTAGCATTTTGCAACTGCTTATAAAACCCTGGTACCCTTCAAGTGGGAGTGTGCCACTCCACTTCTCAGTGTCAGCTGAAGCTAAAGCTTAGCTGGGATGGTTAAACAATTTTTTCTGGTATTTCTTCACTCTTTCTTTGATAAATACCATGAATGCTTGGATGTTTTCTGTCTAGTTTAATGGTCAGGCATAGTCTCAAAGAGATGTAGATGTTTACTCCTGCAGCTGAAGAAGTATCGTCTCTGCCATGATGCTCTGTGTGCACCCCCCCGTGTGCACAAAGCAACCAAACAGTCAGTGTATTGTTTTCAGAGTAATGGACTGTTGCCCGGGCAGAAAGACAGCCAGTGAATGCTGGTTTTGAGAGTTTGTGAGAAAGCAGAGTACCAGTTTTGTTGTAAAAAACACTGTGATGATACTGTGGTAATTGGATAGATGGAGTGTGTGTGTGTTAAATGATATGCACGACATGTATGTAAAGACAACACATGTAACAAGACTCATGAAGTAGCAGGTTTTCCCTGGAGTGGAGGTAAAGCCAAGATTTGTTCTTGGTGTCTTCAGTGTGTTCTCACCAGGCAGGCACCAACTGGCACTGGTATCTGTAACTGTCTGTAACCACAGTCAATAATTTCTGAAAAACTGCTTTAATCTGTGAGTCTTTTGATTGGAGGAGACAGCGCCTCAGGGTGATGCTGAGTTCTTTTCATGGGTTGGAGAGGGTAGCTCATGTGATACTCACCAGCACCAACCACAGTGAGGCCACCATCAGGTCACCTTAAAACTTCAGCTGAGGGAATGAATAAAATCTCCTGAGATATTCACTTGATCATTTTAAAGCAGTTCCTACTTATTTTTTTGTCTTCTTGTCATGTTTTATTTTTTTCCATCCTTCACAAAGTGTGTCTCTATTATTGGTTTCCTAGATATGGACAAAAGTATTGATTCACACCTCTTAATCACTGAATTCAAGTGTTTCATTCAGTCCCATTCCCACAGATGTTTAAAATCAAGCACCTAGCCGTGCAAGTCTTCCAAAGTTGATTCTGTTCATCTGGACGTAAAGTTTCCGTGGGAGAAACGTTTCAGCACTCATCCAAGTGACTTCTTCAGTCTCAACTGACTGCAGGTCTCCCCAACCTTATAAACAGTATATTTGCATAATGACCGGAGCTGACATCAAGGTCCGTTGATCAAGGCCCACAAAAATCAAAGGCCACTGATCAATGGCCGAGTACCATCCACAAAGAGTTGGGGAATGGCTGCAATCACAGCGTTGTAAGATGGCGAAAGATGTACCCTTAGACCCCCTCCTCGATTCAGAGACGGTCTTTCCCTTTTCACGTATATGGCCTCCTTGACTCCCCGCTCAAACCAGCGTTCCTCCCTATCCAGGATGTGTACATCTTCATCATTGAAA
>VUQH01080320.1:0-15505 GCA_015106775.1 Etroplus canarensis | reverse complement strand
GTCACTATGCAGTGAAATTACAACCTTCCGACCATACATACATTACACATACATCACATAGGGAAGACAGGTCAGAGAAAAACAATGAAAATATACAATACATACGAAGGGGAGGAGAGAAAAAACAGAAAAAAACACCTCAGCACAAAAAGCACATGAATCTTCACACCTCACAACATAAAAATACACATGACTTGCAACCAGGGAGGGTATTGGGAAATTAGAGTTTTCCGATGGTGACAGCAGCAATCCTATCTTGCTGCCCGATCCAGGCGCTGGACTCGGACCCACTGGCAGCATCGGGTGGACAAAAGCATTGGAGGCGTTTGGAAGTGCGTAGGGGGGAAGTGATTGCATATCTGTAGTCTGTATGTGTGTGTATCCCGTGTTCAACTCGAGATAGAGTTCCCTTTCACCCAGTCTGAGCAAAAAGTCAACCATTCCCTAGCTGATGCAGGTGGCCTTGAGGTAAGGATAGGGCAGAGAGTCTTGTCACAGTCTTGTTATCAGGGAGAACTGTTGCTCCAGCTACGGCCTTGGCTTCCAGCTGGCAAGGGGACCCCAGTGCAGATTGTTTGGGTTTGTCTTTGGGGCGAAAAACTGCATTCCAATTTCGCAGTTGATCTAATGTCCGTCACTGGTCTCCAGTTTGACTGAATGACCTCCTGTACTGTTCTTTGCTGCAGCGGAGCTGAAGAATCCTCTGACTGAACACTGTATTGTGTTGAGGCTGTCCATCGTGTTTGGTAACTAGTGCAGTATTCTTGTTTCCACAGTGTGGTGTAGAGCAGCCCCAGCACAGAGATAGCCTTTTAATGAGTTTATTCAGTTTTTTGACTCATTTACTCTGATGCTGCTGCCCCAACAGATGGCTGCAAAGCAAACTGCACTCTCCACCACAGACTTACAGGAGATTTCTAACATCTTTGTGCAAATGTTGACGGACTTGAGCTTCCTCAAGAAGTAGAGTCTGCTCTGTACCTTCTTGTTCACAGCCGCAGTGTTGCATCTCCAGCCCAGTCTGTTGTCCAGGTGTATATTCAGGTATCTATAGTCTTCCATCTCCTCCTCTTCTTCTCCCAGGATGGGAATACTATGCTTGGTCCGTCTAAATTCCACTATCATCTCTTTTGTCTTGTTCACATTTAACAGGGTGTTTCCAAACCATCCCAGAAAGCAGTCCGCCAGTTCCCTGTATTCAGAATCTTATCCATCACTAACACACCACAGAACTGCAGATGACAGAACTCTGAGTTGTCCTGGAAGTCTGAGATGTGTAGGGCACAGTCTCCTGCAGTGCTCCTGTGCCGCTGACTACCCTCTCAGACACACAACCCTTTAGTCTCCCAAACTGTGGGCTATTTATGAGGTAGTCAGTAACCTCACACAGCAGTACAGGATGAACTGTGTTAAATGCACTGGAGAAACCAAAGTACTGCCTGCTTTGTCCAGATGAGAGTGGGTTCACTGAAGCAGGTAAATGATGGCATCTTCAACTTTGACCCCAGGATGGTAAGCGAACTGTGGGCGGTCCTGAAAATTGCTTACTTGTTTACTTAGTTAAGCCAATAAAAGTCTCTCCAGGACTTTCATGATATGGGATGTTAGGGCAACTGGTCATAGCCACAGGGGGCAGATGGATGAGATTTTTTAGCTGCCAGTGCAAGGTAGGATGTCTGCTGCAGCACTGGAACTTGACTCAGACTAAGGTTGAGGAGGTGCTGTAAAATCACACATAGTTGTTCAGGGAATGGTAGATCGAGGTCAATGGAAAACTGCAACTTGCACGTCTTGAGAAAATGGATTTTTTTTAGGATTTAGGATTATTTCTACAATGGGAGAAACCACCCCTTTCATACTGTTCTTCTTTTCTTGTAGCACAGTGTTGTTTGCTTACAGAGGTTGGTAGTAATTTATTCTCTCCCTTGATCCATCTCCATGCTTAACCACTGGAGATTTGTCTTTTTCATAGTGTTTGGAACCCTTTTCCCCTCAAACAAATTCTTCCTTGGTGCAACTAAAAAAGTTCTCGTTCAGTTTCGTCAATCCACAGGACTTTTTGCCAAAATGCATTAGACTTGTTTAGATGTTGACTGGCAGACTTCACAGGATGGATTTATTGGTGAGGACACAGAAAAGTCTTCTTCCAAAGGCTCTTCTGTGAAAGTCATATTTGTGCAGATGTGGCTGTACAGTGGAGCAGAGCACCCCACCTCTGAGTCTGCTGAATAATTGCAGCTCTTTCAGGTCAAAGCAGGAACTCTTTATACGACTGTCTTTCTAACATTCCCATGAGAACTTCTCTCGGAAAGCTTTCTTGGTTTTCAAAGCACCACTTGAAAAATGTCACAATTCAAAGTGTCACTATGAAAAGCTGTCATTTTTCAAAGTGACTTTAGGAAATGAGGAAACAGAGGCATGAAAACATGGTGCTACCTGCTTCTGTTCTTCTGTTTCCCGGGCATCGATTCCAGGTAGGGATGCAAGCCCCTTTCACCATGGAGTGTAAAACTTCTCAAATTACCAACATGGCTTAATCTGCTGTGGTGACCCCTTGAGGAGAATGCAAGGGAGCAGCTGAAGATACAGTTATTTTAATTTTTATTCATACTGGGTTGGACAGCTGCTTAGAGAACTCTAGTTTGTAGAACTCTTGCTTGTATCAAAAATAAAATCTTAAATGGACACACTTTATCATAAAACTTGCTTCTTTTTTACAGTGGAGCACAGCAGCCTATTTTAACATATTATAACCCCAATTCCAAAATGGCTGGAACGCTGCAAATCTCAAACCAATATTTTATTCACAAAAAAACACAGAAAACATTTCAAATGTTGAAAGTGAGACATTTTACTATTTTATGAAATTGATGACAGGAACTCTGACTTTAACATGGCTCTCTAACCCATTAATTTTGCTTCGTAGTAAACCCCTGAGGTTTTCGCTTCCATTCTTCTCTTGGCAATGGAGACTCTAAACCAGCTGACTGACCTAGCAGCTCTGCACACAGCAAGGCCTGTAATCCTAGAAGAGCTGCAGAAGAGACACCATGGTTTTAGTGAATAGCTGAGAGGAGATAATATAAACTGCCTGTTGCAGTAATCATCGTGGGGAATTGACGTCCTCGGACAGTAAGATGGGCAAGTTTGATAAGCTGATTGAGGCCCAGAGAAAATGAATGTAGTATGATGCAGTTCATGGAAACGCTGGCACACACACACACACACACACACACACACACACACACACACACGCACACTTCCCTGACCACAGTGTGACAGTACGTTAGGGGTGGACAGGGATGTTATTCTGAGCAGTTAGAAGATGTGAAGGGAGTGCAGTGGTTGCGGCTGAAAAATGGTGCAGTCCTGGACATTTTATAGGATTACAGGACTTTAATTAAATTCAGTTCAAGTTTATTTTTATAGCGCAGGTGATTGGCTGCAGTGACTCCTAATGGGAGCAGCCAAAGTTTATTAGGATCCTCATTATCTGCAACAATCCATCAGCTATTCTTTCTGGGGTTCACAAAAAAGTCACAGTACACAATAATGACTTAACAAAGAAAAATAACATCGAAGCAAGACAAACTGCTCAGGCGTGCTCGAGGTGCTACAGCTTTTAACAAAGGTTTAAAAATCTGTGATGCACAAACACACAAAATTAACTTTCTGACTATTGTACACAGTAAGCATGAAGCCAATTTGTTAAATCCTTTATAAATGTGAACAGTTTTGTAAAATTTAAACTTCCTAAAATTTTTCCTGAACAGGTTAAGTTCATAGCAGAGCATGAATGATGTTTGGAAGTTAGAAGTTTTAAAGCATCTTGGTCTGTGGGTGTCTTTAGAGGCCTGTTTGTGCTTTAGTTTTCCTCTCACTGGCTTCTTAATGGTTTCCACAAGCAATTATTTAGTACCAAAGTGAGCAAGGACCAAAATATATGCAGCTTGGTCCTCGCTCATTTGTTGAAAGGCATAAAGTCTTTGTTCAGTAAAGCAAAAGAAAAAAAAGCAATGAAAGCTCATAATGTACTGTTAATATAAAATGTTGAAAATAATGACAGATAAAGAAATACTCAAATATGTTTGAATGTGTCCAAACTTTTGACTGTTAGTCTACACAAGTAACAAGCAAAGTAATCTATGTTTTACAGCTAACCATCTGAGACATTTATGCTCTGAATATTTGTTCTATATCCACAACAAAGCAAAATATGGGCTCCTCTATTTTGTACCAAATGCAGTTTATTTATCCTAGCCACTGTACCACTAGATCAAACTGCTGGCCAATAATCAAGATGAGACAATATTAAAGTATGAATTTATTGTCTGATTTATGTTTGTATGCATGTTTATGTTTTGTACACATTGTATATAGCAGCTATCTTACTGCTATCTTTTGTCCAAGGGTATACCCAGGAGCTTGGCCTTGTGGACATGGTCAGTATATACACCGTTAATTTAAACGTTTTAAACTGGATTATGTCTAATCGAGCGGTTAGAGCCAAATATAACGTTATATTGAAGTGTTTGCTGTGGACTCAGCAGGTGTTACGTGTTGAATACGAGGAGCACGGCTCTCTTTTTCATTATAACTTTAATAAAGATATTCTTAGGGTGAAAAAAGCAGTTTCAGTTCAATCTGTTCAGTGTTAAATTATCCTGACAACCTCAGACATTGTTTCTGTTAAAATGTTCAAACGTTTCATGGTTACCCCGTTTTCACTAAGGAAACAAAAGGGCTCCCTAAAATAAGAAGCTAATGTGTTAAATAATGTGCAGTACATCGTGACTGAACCGAGTGATTTTTAAACTGCTGCTATTCCAAATACATTCCACATCTCCCAAGAGCTTTCAGGTGAGTTAAAATAATTCTTATTTGTCACTGTGGGTGTGAGCAGGAAAGACTGAAAGATGCAACCAAATTTATTGAATCTTCAGTTTAAAAGTACTTAAGTCCACTATAAGTACACCATATGGACAAAAGTATTGGGCTTTGAATCATTTGAATGATTGAATCCAGGTGTTTGGTTCAGTCCCATTAAAGCCAGCAGCTAGCCATGCAGTCTGCCTTTACAAACATTAGTGAAAGAATGGGTGGTTCTAAAGAGCTCACTGAATTCCAGCGTGGTACTGTAATAGGAGTTCACCATTGCAAAAAGGAAGTTGGTGAAATTTCTTGCTTCCTAGATATTCCACTATCAGCTGGAAGTGGGATTATTGCAATGTGGAAGAATTTAGGAACCACAGAGAGTCAGCTGTGAACCCATATGTAGTGAAGGAGGACATGCAGAGGGTTGGTGTGAGGGGAGAGGATGCAGGGATAGGGTGAGATGGAGGCAGATGATCTGCTGTGGCGACCCCTAACAGGAGCGGCCGAAAGAAGATGAAGAAAGTCAGCTGTAAAAGTCACCACCACTCTGCAGGGCTCCAAACCTCCACTGGCTTTAACATCAGCACAAAAACTTTGCACCAGGAGCTTCATGGCCGAACAGCTGCTTGCAAGCCTTACATCACCAAGCACAATGCAAAGTGTCGGCTGGAGTGGTGTAGAGCCCACCACCACTGGACTCATATCACACTCCTCCATTCTGGCGGTCTGATGGATGAGTGTGAGTTTACTGAATGCCAGGAGAATGTGACCTTCCTGAATCTGCTCTGCCAAATTTTCAGTGAGGGGTTATAATGTTGTGTGGTTGGTTTTTTGAAGTTGGGAGTTGGGAGCTGTGTGATAATCATTTTCCTGACTTTTAACAAGAACACTTTTATCTTCTAAAAATCCCTAAAAGAAAGTAATTATTATCAGCTATTAGGCTCTCTCTTTCTCTCTCTCCCCCTCACACACACACACACACACACACACACACACACACACACACACACACACAGATACTCAGGTGGATATTAAACATTCATGAAGTCAGTGTATGTACAATTAATCCTTGTGAGCCAAAAACTCAGGCTCCAGACTGCCCTAAATGTTCAGTTTTTTCCCCTGTGGGATCTGTATGACATCAGAGAGGGTGGTCATCCTTACAAGGTCATCTGCATTACGCACATGTGGGTGTGAGCACAACGGACCCACACACCTGCTGTCTCATACCTCCTGCTTTTAAGGGGCAGCCAACAGTTCAAAGAAAATAAAGAAGGCAAAGGGTGGGTGGCCTTTAAGGAGAGCGAGCTAAAATTGTTTCAGACAGAATAAGACCTGAGGGACTGCACCACAGCCTAATATAGACAATGGATAGATCTGAACTGTTAATTATGCTGGTAGAGCACAAAGATAAAAATATGGAGCTGCAAATGAGCAGAATAGGTCCCCTTTCAGGGTGAAATGTATGGTCTAATGGAAAAAGTCTGGAGTTTGATCAAAGGGGGTGTTGCTATGCTGTTGACACAAGCAGTAGAACAAGAGTCTCACATCACAACATGAAAGTGAGCTGTGGAGATGGCTTGTGTTAGAGGCCTTCATGTTAAAGTACGGATACAACAAAGAGACACAAAAACACATCGCCGTGTCACAGAAACTCCACATTATTTGGACTGCATGTTACACTTCATTGAAATAACGAATCAAAAAGACAGAAACGAAAGTGAGTCATCTCAGAGGGAACACACACGCACACACACACACAGCATGCGCTCTCTGGCCATCAGCAGAGGAGCTGCTCTCATTTTATATCTGACCCTAAAATAAGAGCTTTCTGATTGGCTGAGACACGGTTCTCACAGAATTACACCCACCCAATTACGGAGTAGCTCTTCCTGTTCTGCTAAAGATGTTTCCTGTTGATAGTCGAGCGGTACTGAGACTGTGTGCCGGCATGCATGTGCATGTCCCTGCAGTGTGTATACAAACCATGGATGTGTGCAGCAGTGTGTTTGCAGTGTTTTGTGGACAAGTGTACAACTTGGGGAAGTGCTGATGGTGATAGCAGCGTCCCCGTGCCGGTGTGCATGTCTGTGTCTGGACTCTCAGAACATAAACAGAGTAGTGATGGGTACAGCACGTGTACTGCAGCACAACACAGCCCTAATGTAATGTAATCCTAATATAACTGAATCAAATAAAACCTCAAACTTGAGGTCATGAGTTGTCCAACCACATCCTTTATCTACAAACAGAAAAAAATGAGTAGTTCGTTAGCAATTTATTTGTTACCAACACATGTTAGCAGAAGAAAATGAGTTCTTTCTGAGCAGTAAGGGACTCACATGGACTATTTTCTTCAACAAAATTCTGAAGGAGCACCGAAAGGTTCATTATTTTTGCTGTAGTCTTTAACAAACCAAAGCAAACAAACAAAGAACTGGTAACAGCCAGTCGACTTTTTAAAAGTACAATCAGGGTTCCTACAAAATTCCTGTACCAAAAATGTTTCTTCGGACTCAGATTTGAAGCCTTCTCAATAGATTTTTCAGACCATATTCAGCATCTGAGTACAATTAGTTAGCTATTTATGATGTGAATTATAGGTTCTTAAGTCCAACCATGAATATGTTGTTGCTAAATAATTACAAAAAGATCATAGCTCATACATATATCACCTTTAAAATCAGACAAGTTCAGTGCGCAGCAGTTTATTCAAGTGTAATTTCTTAAAGAGTGAGTAACAAGAGCCTCCAAAGTCAAATCAAATCCGAAACGGAACTTTATTCTGAATTTTATTTAAAAGAAAGCGTTTTCTCTTATCATAACTTTAATGTTTCACAAATACTTTATAATAATTTTTTGCCATTTATGTTATTGCGGCCCTGCTGTTGCTTCTTCTCCAGTAAAATGAAAATAGAGAAGCTGCTTTTTACATCATTAACATTGTAAAATGGCCAGTTTTAATCCAAAACAGAGTTTCTTCATAAAAATATCTCAAACAGCTATTTAAAATCAAACATAGACAGCTCAAACATTCATAGAGAGACATTAATAATGAAGGCACTTTGAATGAGAAAACACCTTCAATAAGAGAGCAATGCCAGAAGAAGAAAACTAACCAGTGCTACCTCTACTCAAGCACATTGCCAAGCGTGGGCTGATGTACAGCACTCTGCCACTGGACTCCAGAGCAGTGGAAACATGTTCTGTAGAGTGACCAGTCATGTCTCTCTATCCAGCACTCTGATTAACAGTGCTGATAGAGAACTCCTGGCAAATAAACTGTAAAGTTTGGCAGAGGAGGGATAATGTTATGGTGTGGTTTTTCTGGGGTTGGCCTCTGCCTCTTAGTTACAGTACAGTGAAATGAAGTCTTAATGACTTGAACACTTAGAAAGACATTTTGGACAATTCTGTGCATCCAGTTGTGTAGGAACAGTTTGGGGAAGACCCCTTCCTGTTACTGCATGACTGTCCCACTGCACAAAGAAAGGCCTGTGAAGGCATGCTTTATGAGTTTGATGTCAAAGAACTTGACTGGCCCACACAGACCCCTGACCCCAACCCCATCCAACACCTTTGGGATGATCTTTAATGGAGATTACAAGCCAAGCCTTCTCCCCCAGCATCTGTGTCTGACCTCACAAATGCTTTTTCTGAATGAATGGGCAAAAATTCCCACAGAGACACACCAAAGTCTTGTAGAATGTAAGCTGTTCTACCTTCGAGTATGGGACCATCTCCAAGATCAGTGCCTGTAGATCTTGATTGGGATATCATAAACACCTCACAATGTAATGTACTCACATTCATATAGTGATTTTTTAATCTTTCTGAGTGCTGAAAGACTTTAGTATCACCAGTTAAACTAACATTCATGTCTTAGACTGATGGAAATGGAGCTGAAGTCTCAAACAGTGTCAGAACTGACTATAAGAGGCGTGATGTACAGTTTCATGTATTTATTGAAGTTAATGTTTTTTTTTAATGTAAAGCTGTTTATTGTGTAAAAGAGCTGCCTTTTATAGACAGTTTTCTGCTTTTACTGAGCTTTCAAAACACTCCAGGTAGCATTCACCCGTACTTTGATACGGGCTTACTCATGGTTCCTACAGTTTCTAACAGAGAATGGTATGGGAGAGAATGGGAGAATGGTAATGGAGCCTTAGGCTTAGTCTGCTGGGGAACTTCCCATGATGCACTGGGCATTTCTTCTTCACCCACCCCATGCATTTATATGCCACTGCCGCATGTCATTAAATGTTGCCTTCTCTTTCCCATAGCCTGTGTTGTCCCTGTCGCTCTTTGCTCTTCTTTTTTGCTTTTCTTTCCCCTCACTGACAGATGGCTGCCCCTCTCTGAGCATTGTTGTGCTAGAGGTCTCTTCCTGTTTAAAGTTAGTCCTTCCCATCCTGGCCAACTGCTGCTTATATGATTATATGATTATGCTTCTATGATATTTAATGCATTAAAGGGCTGTTTTGTTTATGACACACTTACTTTGATGGATGGATGCATTAGATATCATTTTGGTTTTAGTATACCTGACGAGGATGAACAGGGGATGGAACTACCAACTTTCCAATTAAACTAACTCTACATACAGAGCCAAGCCAAGAGATTTTTTTGTAAAAGTAGCAAAAATAAAAAGTGTAGCATAGGCTGTATTAAAGTGAAGGGAATTACCTTGGCACATATCTGAATATCAAACATGAACCTTTGGAATTACTGCTTGGTGATAGCAGAGTATACAGTATAATGCCCTGTGTTTGCTACACTACATATGACCAAATATGTACAGCTTACCAATGACCTAAATTTTTTGAGTGATAAAAATCCTAATATATCTAAGATAAATAAAGGGGTAAGATTAGAAATGTAAATACTGTGTAAGTATATCAGGTTGGTGACTAATATGTGAGATAACTTTCAGTCATATAAGTGGCTGGTAATCAGTTTCTTTGGATAGCACACTGCAGTCATAAGGATTCAGTGATACACATTTTCTTATTGGGCCACTACAATATCATGTGATGAACAAATTTGAAAAGTTATAAATCAACACTGGATTATTTGCAAATTAACAGCAGATTATTGGTTGGTGTGAGTGTGGGTGACAGTGCAGAAAATGACCCATTTTATTTGAAACCTTTAAGCGAGGATAGAAAATCATCCACTGAAAAGTCCTAAAACCTGTTCATCAAATGCAAGAAAGGGTTTAAACATCATTACCTGTGCTCTCATTACAGTCACTCACTTCAAGATACAGTGTTAATCGCTTTAATGTTCAGAAATGATAGGCGCCTGTGCTGTAAGGATGATTAATGGAAACATTTGAAACATGTGAGAGTAAGAAAGTATCAGTGCATTTGTTTCTCTTACAGCACAGAGTCAATAAACTAAAGCAGCATGTATCAGTGTTTTCCAGTTTTAGCAGAAAAAGAAGAAATTATACAAATTTGACTTTGTCCATATAGTGAACTCTCTCTCTCTCTCTCACACACACACACACACTCATAACCTGTATTTCTGACTTCATAAGCCATTACACTGATTAACAGTATATTCATTTCATGAAAACATGCAAGGTCAGATTCACTGAGTGAATGAGTCAAGTCATTTTTGTTCACAGCCAGGATTTACTCATTCACTCACTAAGTGAGTGAGAGGGATGGGTGTATGTTCAGTGATGTTATCACAGTGAACAGGATCTGAGTGATAGTGATCCCCCCAATTTGTCTAAACCATGTCCAGCATGTGCAAGCACTGATCAGTAGATCAGTTAAAAAGAGAGATTTGTCAGTGGGAAAGCACTGTTGATTCCATAAAGCTAAGGACTACTATGTTCAGCCCCATGTTTTGAACTTCAGTCAAGCAATAAACATTTCAGATGAACAAAGCTAATCTGCCAGTTTCAGTTTAATTGGGACAGTACAAAAAACTATCTTGGGGACTTTTTTAAGCAGGAAATTAAACTCTCTTGAGATTTAGAATCTCTTTTGGAAGCGCATCCTTAAGCGACACAGTGACAGGCAGCAATAACCTCGCACAGACCAGAGCTCCCAGAGAATGGCCCTTTCTAGACATGAACCCAGGACCTTCTTGCTTTGGGGCAACAGTACTAACCACTGAACCACCAACCTTCCAGACCCCTGCTAAGTTTTACCATAGTAGTAACCTAACTCGAGGGAAGAGGATACAAGGGATAGGGTGAGATGGAGGCGGATGAGCCACTGTGGCGACCCCTAATGGGAGCAGCCTAAAGAAGAAGAGGAAGTAACCTAACTCTAAACCTTAGTCCCAACCTGAAAACAAAGCCTTAAAATATAATGATTCCAGTTGTGGGGACATGCTGTAAGTCCCCATAAGGACGATGTGTCCCCATAAATATAGGTCCCTGACATGAACTGTCTCAATCATTCTTGCTACTCTAGTAAAGGGCTGGCATTGAGCAGGGCATGCAAAAGGCTGGAGATGACATGAGCCCTTGTCACGCCTGGACGATTTAACAAACGTATGCTGACGTAGGAAAAAATCAGCAAATACGCTGGTGTATGTCGATTAAGTTCTAGGTAACTTTTGTATAAGTTAAGAACATGCCGAAGTATGCCAGTCATAGTACATTGTATTACGGTGAGGACACTGGAAAATTTTGAGCGTGCCCAGACTCTCCGACGTTTGCCAGCACATGGCTCATACGTCCTGTATATGCTGCAGGTATGTTATGCATACTGAGACTCATGTTACTCACACAGTATGTCAAACTATGTGGAGATAATGTCTAGCGTACCCAAAACATATGAATAACCTATGAGTAACATGTGTAACATATGTGTAACATATATCAAACATACCTCCAACGCATATTGTCATTTGTAGACGTATTTGACGTGTTCCAGTCGTACTGAATGTGGTTCTGACACACAGCTGCTGTATGTGTCGCATTTAAAGGAAGTGGTACAAATGGGCTTCAAGATGAAAATGCCAGCAGTACGCTAGCATTCGTTGGTATTACGTTTTATATGTTATATATGTTAGCAATACATTATGTATACGTCCATTTAACATCATTGTTCTGCGTATGCCAGTTTAGAGGAATTTGGATGCGTCAGCATAAGCTTGTTAAATCGTCATGGTGTGACAGGGCCCATACATCAGCACACACACACACACACATGTTGTTAGCCAAACATTTCAACAAATTTAAACAAGGGAGCTAGCATGGTAAATGTATTTAGTGTTTGGTCCGACTGCTCTGATAGTCTCTAAAAGAGCTCAGGTATCTTTGAGTCAGTACTTACTATGTAGATAAAGGAACTTAAAGTTTCCTTTTCTGTTTCTACACTTTTGATACATCTACACTAGCAGTTCCCATGTGTCTCATCAGTGTCCTAGCTTGGCTGTTTACACATCACAAATAAATTAATGTTTCTTCAAAAACCGTAATCACACACATTCAGATCAGATGTTCACACTCTAAAATCTGATCTTATTCTTTTCCTTTCTCTTTCTTTCTCCCACTCACACACACACACCCTGCATGCACACAGGTCATAGTGAACTCTTCTTGGCCTCTTGTGGTTTTCACTGAACTTATATTCAACTCTCAACTCCAACCAAAACAGCTGCATGAAAATCACTCAGCAGTGCACACACACACACACACACACACACACACACACACACACACACACACACGGTCCAGTTCAGGAAGTCTTGAACCATTGTCTTTCCTGAACTCTTCGACATCAGTGGACGGGAAATAATGACTAAACTCTGTTATTGATTACAGCACACATATACACATACTCACATACCACATCTGTAAGTATACTACATGGTCAGCTCTTTTGGTTAGTTGGCTTTTCTGTTTAAGTGAAATCACATTTCCTAAACTAAAATCAAACTGAACCCTTAGTTCAAACTTATGAATCAGAATCAGAAAGACTAACTCCATGGAGCATCAATCTTCCACCTCTATATTTTCAAAGCCTATTGGATAAGAGCTGATAAGGGATGAACTATTGTTGTTCATTTTACAAATTTGGAGGAATTTCCAATAAGAGTCTGCTATGAAGTACACTATATTAACCTTACATAACGGGTCCCTGACAGATGTGATGCCTGCTTCAGTGCTCTATCAGGGCTCTTTCAGGCCTGCATTCTGTCCAACTATGAGCTGAAGGCTGGGATTGGCTATCCTTTTGAAAAAGTTAGGGTGGCCCCTCCCACTGCTGCTGTCTCCCCAGGGGCGTGGGTTCTTGGGGTTTCTGGAGCGCATGGCCAGATGGCTGGGATGGATCCTGGCCACCCTTCTTGGTTCTGGGTGGCTTGGGCCTACCTCAGCGCGGGTGGGGGCGTCTCTGTCTGGTGTCGGTTCTTAGGCTGGATTGGGGGTGGCCATTCTCTGGCGGGGTCAGCTGCCTGGCGACTCGGGTCCTCAGGGGCTCCCACCCTTTGGCAGTGGAGGGCTCTGTTCGGGTCCTCCCTCCTCCTCCTCCTCCCTGGGTGGGCACGTGGCTGCCGTTGGGACGTGTAGCCCTGGGTCCCCAGCTTCCTGGGGGGCTGTGGATGGCCCAAGTCTGCTGGACCTGTCTCTGTCTGTCTTTTGCTCTGGGGTAGCACAGGAGCGGCGTGTCACCCTCAGTATTAAGTACATTTTGTGACAAACACACACATACACATTTATAACACAGATTGTATGTTTGTGTATAATATGTTTTTTCACTTGCTTTTTCTTGTTAACTATGCTTTGTTACAGATGCAGCAGTTGGTGTTCTGATGTGCTCTCTTCTTATCTTCTCTTCTTTTTCTCTCTTTTCTTTTCCCTACCTGTCAGCTCTGGCATTAATTTATAATAATTCGGGCATCAAAAAACAATAAAATAAAGAAGAAATGTACCAGCAAGAGGATCCTATAGAGTTTATTGAGCTCCTCTTGGCAAATCAAATGTATTTGGCACAACAGGACATTCAGATCATGACTCTGCTTGTTTAAGCTGCAGAGAGGACAGGTTTTTTAAAAAATTAATTAACTTCTGAATAAGACATTCATTTTCCCAGCATGGTGGTGCAGTGGTTGGCCTGACATCAAAAAGGCTGGTGGGTCGAATCGGCTGGCTGGGGGCTTTTTCCATGCAGTTTTGTGTGGGTTCTGTCCAGGTGCTCCAGCTTCCTCCTGCAGACTAATGACTTGCTTGTTAGGTTAACTGGTGATTCTAGACTGACTTCCTATCTGTGTTAGCCCTGTGATAGACTGGGGTGTATCCTGCCTCTTTCTCAGTGACATCTTAGACAGGCTCCAGCCCACCCAAGATGCTGTACTGGCAGTTAAGAAAATGTTAAGAAATGGAAATCTGAATGTGATTAACTAGTAAATGTATTTTTTTAAGAAAAAAAAAATCACTTCCATTCATTTTATATACATTTAATGTACATTTGGGTCTTAGATAAAGAATTAGAATCAGAGGCAGAATCATTTATTAATCCTCAGGGGAAAATTACTTTGTTGCAGATACATATACATACACATATACACCACCAGTCAAAAGTTTGGACACATGTCCAAACTTTTGAATGGTGGTGTATATACATATGCACATACACATATAACCACTGTGAACCAGTGTGAATGAGTCTGTTACTGAATGTGCTCCTCTGTCTGTCCAGCATAAAATGATGCAAGCAGAGGCAGAAGAATGGCTTGAACAATTATGTCTACAAAGCAGAGCAATAAACAGTGTTGAGGTTAGCCTGTGTCTACACTGGTTTCTTCCAGATGCTTCAGTTTCCTTCAACAGTCCAAAGATACGCATGCTGGGTAGATACTCAGGATTCTAAAAGAAATGGCTGCAGAAACAAAAAGAATTTGGCCTGTTGTGAAAAAGCATAAAGTAGTAAGTGGTCAGTAATACATGCTCTTCTCTATGTCTGAATATGTCCATGTCAGGACATTAAGCAGGATATAGTGAATGGTATGCTGTACCTAAACCAGGCCAATTGCACAGATTCAGTGCACAAACATGAATTAAGCTTCACCCTGAAGGAACCTAAATGTCCCCTTCTTGCACTTTTGCAATGACACTATGCATACCGCTGCTGATTGTAGAGCAGAATCGCATGATAAAATGAGACTACTTTGAAATGAGGATGTTGGCTGTTGTTTCGATGTGCATGTGTTGCCCCATGGTGATGTTCTAGTTTCCTGTTAGCTACTGCTTATTGTCTGTAACCTCACAAATTGGGCCAGTGAGACAGAGAACAATCATTTCACAAAAATATCATCAAATCTATACAACCACTCAGTTCTCACACTCAAGTCTGACAGCATGAGGTATTGTCACACAGTGTGTGAGCTCATGTTGCAGCAATACTGTAGAGTTAAACCAGGCGAGCTAATCACGTCTGTCTGTCTTGCTTTCAACTGGACTTGTGGCATCTTGCTTTTAGTTGAAGTACATGTGAGCACTAGTCAGCACTAGGTGAGTCAGGATAACTGTTTATTGACAAAAAGATTCTCTTGTCAGCCCCCCCCCCCCCCCCCCCCCCCCCCCCCCCCCCCACCCCACCCCCCCCCCCCCCCAACCCACCCACACCCCCCCCCCCCCCCCCCCCCCCCCCCCTCACAATCT
>VUQH01080319.1:0-13243 GCA_015106775.1 Etroplus canarensis | reverse complement strand
ACTCAATACTGAGCACAGGGTCTGAATACTTATGACCATGTGATATTTCAGTTTTTCTTTTTTAATAAATTTGCAAAAATTTCTACATTTCTGGTTTTTTCTGTCAAGATGGGGTGCTGAGTGTACATTAATGAGAAATAAAATGAACTTTTTTGATTTTGGCAAATGGCTGCAATGACACAAAGAGTGAAAAATTTAAAGGGGTCTGAATACTTTCCGTACCCACTGTATATATTGGGAGCTTCAGTGTTCTGCACAGTAGGATTGGACAGAGCTCTGGGATGTCGTTCCTGGAATCTGCTGGAGCCACTCTCCCAGTTTGGAGGTCAGAGTATTCCAATTACCATGGCAACCACTGTTGCCTTCACCTTCCACATCTTTTATAGCTCTTCTGTCAGCCCTGTGCATGTTGTACAGAGGCAGGTTATTGGCCTGTAGTTGGATGGGATTGATCCCTTCTAGGAATCCTTTAGGATCAGGACTGTCCAGCCTTCAGTTAGCCATTCTGGGTGTGTCCCATACATTACCAGCTGGTTCATTTGTGCTGCTAGGTGTTCATGGAGTGCAGTTAGTTTCTTTAGCCAGTAGGTATGAATCATGTCAGGGCCTGGTGCTATCCATCTTTATATTCAAGACTCTTTCTTTGAAGTCTGCCACTGTGATGGTTACTGGATCCTCTTCAGGGAGGTTGCAGTGCTCTGCTCTTAGATCCACTAGCCACTGAGCATTGCTGTTATGTGCGACATCCTTCCCCCATATGCTCTTCCAGTATTGCTCCATCTCCAGCCTTGGTGGTTGTTCCCCTGCCACTGAGAGTACATCTTGGATTGTTCAGTGGAGAACGTCTGGTTTACTTTCCTAGCTTCTATTTCTCTGTTATACCTCTTAAAGTGGCTATGCAAGGCTGTGAGTCTTTTCTTGGCAGTCCCTAAGGCCTCGAATAGCTCCCCTTTCTTCATCCCTCCTTTCTGCAGTTCGGATAGTTGGTTTTGCTGCTTGTGGCTGGTGTTCTTCTTGTAGCCAAGCATTTGATCACTCTTGCTGTGGTGTAGATCAGCTGGTTAATTTCACTGATGTTTGCGGTAGGGATTGTCCGTAATGCTACATTCACATCTTTTAGCAGACTTTTAGACAGTACTTCACGTAGTCTTGGTAATTGGCTTCGGAGTGTCCAGGTTTCCAGCTTAGCCATGATCTTCTCTTTGAGGTCAGCTGCTCTTGCATTTAGCATGCAGGTTATTCTTGGGGCTTGGTACCCAATTGTCATAGCATTTGTGTTGTACCTCAGTGGTCCCCAGCCTTTTTTGTACCAGGGACCAGTTTCATGCATGAAAATTTTTCCATGGACCAGGTAGAGGCGTGGGAGTTCCAATAACAAAAACCTTTGTCAGGTCACAGTCTGTAATCTGAATGTAACAATTACACTTTATATAGAGAAGGTACGTGACCTGCACAGTGTGTACGTCCGGTCTCGTCTGGTTGCTAACATGGGTACAACAACACTTAGTAATGCTACTTCAATACATTGCGCAGTACAGAGTTTTCTGTTGAAATTGAATATAATGTCGAACTATTGTGCAGCGTTTAGCTGCAACAGCCACAGTGTGTCTTTCCATCGTTTTTTGGCTCAAACTGAGAGGAGGACTGCTTGGATTCAAGCAGTGAAGCGTCAGAACCCAGACAGATCTTTCTGGATCCCTGTGAAATGTGTTGTGTTACACAGCTCCTTTGTGTATTGTATAAGTATTTACTTTGCGACTTTGTGTATTCATTGTTCACATTTCTGAACTGTCAGTGGCATTTTCTCAGTATGGCTGCACCATAAATAATTTGATTATTTGTGTTTAAAGGAAGTTCCCCCTATTTCAATAATGAAATGTTGTCAATTATAGACTTTTAAAGTATAAATTATATCCTTTTAAGGCCCAGTAACTTGTTTACATTTAGTAAAATAATAATTGTAATGTTTATTTATTGCTGAAAGACTATATTGGATATATTGTGTGTAATGAACTTTTTATGTTGGGCAGTAATAATAACCAAATTTACATGTGCCAGATGATTTAGTTCAAGGGCAGTTCAAATTCAGAAATCTTTATTGTGTAGTAAGTTAAAGCGTGTGTAAATCTTGGCCAGGCTATATTGATCAGATGTCCTGCTCAACAGTTACTGTTGTACATCTGATTGAAATGTCCTCTACTGAATTACAGTGTTGTCTGTAGGTAACACAATAAAAACACATAATTACATCTTTAATAGTTTTATCTGCTTCTCTCCCAGAAGCCACGCCTTCTTGCAAAATGTGTGACAAACTGTCCACTTCTGCACATGTCCCAAAACATGCATGCAGGTACAGCTGCATGCAACGTACTCATGGGTCATATTTCCCCTCCTGACCAACATTTAAACTGCTGACTTATTGACGACCACTTAATATAACTATATGAAAAACTATATTCAAATATACAATACGTTAGTAGACCTAAAAGTGATTTTTATATGACTGTCAGAAGGACCCGTCGTAGTTGTTTATATGTTGCTTTGCTTGTTATAGCTGCAGCAAATTATTCAGAACTGGAAGTGAGTCATCACGTACCTTCTCTGTTAGGTAATTACAAATTCTGCACTATAATATCAACTCACCATAATGCAGAGTCAGTGGGAGTCCTGGGCTGGCTTCCCTGAAACTAGACGGTCCCATCTGGGGGTGATGGGAGACAGTGACATGATGCTTTCAGTGCAAAAGCATATATTGAAGTGGTGGCCCTCAGTAACTGTTTTTGTTCTTCATGTTCACTTTTTTTCTCTCACAAAATTCCAAGGGCTTTGTCTTTTAACGCTGGGTGTTTTGTCTCAATGTGGCGAAGCAGTTTTGAGGGTTTCATGGCTTCAATAGCCAGTCGGTCACAGCGGGTGTGGAGCTTGTGTATCACCTGTTGTAATGAACCTATAACTTAGGTAAGAATCTTTGGTGTTTTCTTTTAAATGCAGCTTTCTTTTTGCTGGCAGTCCGTGACCCTTCTGCTGTCCCATCGTTTGCTCATTCCTTCCTGAAAAAGCTCTCCAGTGAATTTTGTTTTTGGCTCATTTTTTTTCAAGAGTTAGCTTGTGTTGCTGATGCGTGAAACGACGTTCCAGAGTCAAGTGCTGTAATGAGGCGAGGGCGGAAACAGTCATTTTTCAAAATAAGATCTGGAAGAAGAAAGAAAAATTATAATAATTTTAACCACGAAATTTTTCTTTGCGGCCCGGTACCAAATGGCTGCCTGGGGGGTTGGGGACCCCTGTTGTACCTTGTCAATCTCTAGCTGTGTTAGCAGTTGCTTCTTGCAGATGTTGGAGCACTGAGTTACTAGTTGCTTTGGTGTTAGCTTAGATGTTGAGTTTCAAAGAATCCACAGGTCCTGCATCCTCTTCACGTAACCTCTTTCAGAAGGGTTACATGAATAGTAGAATTTCAGCAGTTCTCTATTCTTATCTCTTTTTACATTTTCCTTGTTCCAGTAGCCCACTTCTCACCAGATTGTCCTGGTTCCCCAACAACTGTCACCGACCTTGGTGTTCCAGGCGACGTCTGACTCTCTTAGTACATGTATCGCTAATGTCCGAGGTAGGCAGGGAGCGTTAGGGGGTCTTGCCTAAGGACCCCTACAGGACATATGCTGTAGCCGGAATTCAAACCCCGGAGTCCAGTGTGAAAGGCGGCTGTGTGTGTGTGCAGACAGAATGGGGGGATCTTTATAGTTAAAGAATGTAGTCTCTTCTCTGTTCAAAAAAGAAGCCATTTTGCTACTATGTTATCAGTTATATAGAGAAGCATACTACACATTTTATAAAAGGAGATACTTTCAAAATGGGAACCCCTGGGTAGTTCCTGACACTAAAATAACATTAGCATTGCAAACAAATGTATCCATTGTCACTTTCCTCCCTTCAACAACCGATTATGTTTATAATGTAAATGACACATTTGTGAGAATGACAATTCTTTTGTAATGACTTTCTTCCTGTTTAGAAAAACAAACCACCACTTGGGAATGTGGTTGCTGACATAGTTTTAGGAGGATTTAGTACTATGATATTTTGCTCACACAGACATTTGGATTCAGTAACTTCCAAAAAAAGGGAAAAAACAGAGAATAAATTAAAGTTTAATTTCTGGTCTTATTTTCAGAGAATTTCTAATCATTTTTGTTTCAATTTCTTCAACTGTGCTGGTGCATAAAGTGCTCTCCTTTATGTTTCTCTCTATCTATAAAATGACTGTAACAATCAGACAGGCTGTTACTAAAACCTTTAAATTGTAAGTGTTCCAATTCTCAACTCATCTTCTCTAACTCTGCTTTTTGAAGTCAGTGCCAAGATGTACTGAAGTTGTTTTGGCAGCAATGTGGTGGTCCAACAACTCACTGGGACAATTTATGTTGTGTTCTCCTTGAATTAGTCAACCACCTGTATGTAAACACTTTCTAAAGCTGGTATCTTTTATTGGCTTACAATAATTCATCCCTGGTATTTTTGTTAAATTCAGTTCACATTTGATATATCTTCTTTCTCTACTTTCTTTTCCCTCATTATCTGTTGTTTATCCACTGCCTCCTCAATTGTCCACTTTGTTTTATTTCTCAGTATCTTTATGTATAATTTGTATCTCACAGTGGCTGGTCCTTGCTATGTGGTCATACTTGGCATCTACTCACTAAGCTTCTCTTCACCTTTGCTGAATAAGAGCGAGGAGAAAGACGGGATGCATTATACATGAATTACAGGCTGGCAGACAGCACAGCACATGGCACCAATTTTACTGGGATGAGCCTGGGAGACTTCTATTAATTCTACTAAAGCATGCATGGTGTAGACAGCGCAGAGAAGAGAAATGAGACACTGCTGGAGAGCCGTGGGGCAGACCATTTGAGGAATCAGGGTAAGGGCAGGCAAAGCAGGAGTTTGTTTGTTAAAATATTCAGGCAAATAAAATTACTAGTGAGAATGAGTACATGGCTTTGGGGGTGTGTGTACACCTTTATTGTTATATGCATGTCCTTAAAAGCTTTTAACACACTTGCTTTCATGTTTAAAGCTCTTAGTACCTCTCCTTATCTTTGTGTTTGGGGATGTGTTTTACATACACAGAGTCACATGAGCATATGTGTATACTTGAAAGAGAGATAGGCAATTGGGTCTGAGAGTCCAAGTAAATCCTGCATAATGAGAGCCTAAAGTGGCCAACTGAGGTTCTAGTCACGTTTTCAATGGCATCACGGGGTGCACACACTTCTCTAAAACAAGAAGTACACACAGCACAGTAAGGTAGGCACTTTTAGATAAGTCACACACTGACATGCAAATGTAATCACACAGAGTTTACAGCACAGATCAAGCGTTGAGGCTCTCAAGGTCACTGACTAAATGATACATCGCAAAGTTTGTTTTGACTAGGGAAGATTCTCTACCAAAATGGGATTATGTGACACTAAAGCCAAGTGTGTGGTTAGTGTCAGCACTGTGTAAAAAAATAAATCAATTAATAAAAATATGTTACAGGTATGTTTACATCAGAATCATCCCTTTGTGCTTTTGGGAGGAAGATCAGAATGGATCTTGTTTGCAAAGGCACAAAAAAAATACAGTACACCCACTACCATTCTGCCTTTGCTGTGTCGTTGATGGAGTGTTGGTCTGAGTCCTGAAGCAATCGATCTGAAGCATTTCCCGATAGCTCTTCCATGGCCACAGTCACAGTGTCTCTACATTGCCTACGCACAGAAAAGCAAACAGCAATTGATTCTCTTCCTCCTATCAGTGAGACATTTCATTTACTGGAACAAAGCCACTTGTGCTTTTGTTGTTGTATTTACTGGGCAGAGTGACAGGAATAAATATGTCTAGGCAGACCTGCCAACCTTGAAGAAAGTCTAGGAGAAAACATTTTCAGTTCATGTACTTGTGTGTGCCCAAAAACAAACAAAACATATCATATTTTGCATAGTAGAATATTAATGTTAGAAATCCTAAACCTTACACCTGCAAGCAAAGTGTCATATTTAGAGTACCTTAATAGTATGCCTAGCAGTAAAATGTTTAATTATTAATCAAAAAATAATTGGGCAAAGTAATAGAAGTGTCATGACATCTTCCAAATAACTTTTAATGTCCTAACACAATATTCCTTATCCTTGAAGGTGGGTTACATGGGTCATGGTTTGGTAATTTTTCTTAGATGACACTATCAAAGACTTCAAGTGTTAGTTACATTTGCGTCTTGCAGTTTTGCCTCCTAATTAGCAGAGTTGGCTTCTGTAAGAAAGGTGTCATTCAAACTTTCCACATGACACACTGTCTTTGACAGTTATAGCCTTTCTGTTCAATAGAGAACCTATCACATCAGTGCTAAGGCTGAAAAAGTGTAAGGTTTGTTCTTCAGTCACCAAGTTCAAGACTTCCAGGATAGCATGCAGCTTTAACAGAGGTTCCACTGTCACCACCATGGGTATGCAGTTGAGAAAAAGAAAGTTTTCACAGGACTAAAAATGAAGTTTAGAACTAAGTATATCCTTAATGCTTGCATAGGAATTGAAAGGGTAGATAACGTCCAGGTGCTGATAATCAGATGCACTTGATTAACTGATCACCAGCCAGTGTGACCACCTCTGTATGAAAAAAGTTTGGTCTGTGCTGGTGTGGCACTTTGAGGCGTATCTTAACACATTAGCATAATGTCACACTCTTCCTTGGAGTGGATGTCACAGCAAATTCACTCCAAAATCAGATCTCAGCATGTTAAATGTTAAAGTTCATTACATCTATATGGAATGAATAAAGTATCTATAGACTGAACAAAAATGGCTAGTTTGGAAGGGTCGCCAGGAAAAAAGTATCTTCAATCTCAAAAAACATGAAACCACAGCTTAAGTTTGTAAAGTTGCATCTGAGCAACTCAAAAGACTTCCGGAACAATGTTATTTTGACAGATTAGACCATAGTGGAGATGTTTGGCCATAATGCACATTTGGAGAAAACCAAATGCAGGATATCAGCACAATCATCTCATACTAATTTTCGAGCGCGGATTTGTAATAGTTTGGGCTTGTTTTGCAGTCACAGGTGAATTCCTCCAAATTCCAAAGTATTCTAAAGTGAAATATGAGGCTCTCCTTGTGACAGCTAAAACTTGGCCAAACTGACTCATGCAGATGAAAAAAGAAGCAAATCAAGGTGGCACCATTGCTCAGTCAAGGACAAGACCTCAACCCACTGAAATGCTGTGCGGGACCTTAAGAGAGCTGTACATAAATGAATGCCCGCAAACCTCAATCAACTGAAGTAACGTTGTAAGGAAGAGTGGAAAAAAACGCTTCCACAATGTGAGGGACTGATAAAGTCATACAGAAAATAATTACTCCAAGTTATTGCTGCTACTAGTGGTTCTACAAGCTAATGAATCATTGGTTGTACTTAGTTTTTCATAGGACTGCACAAAGGTCTGTGAAAACTTTCTGTTTCATGACTGTACATGAGGAAACCACTGCCATTGTGGCATGTTGGACCAATACATCCAGTTCCGAAATCTGGAGACCACGTAAACTGTGATGAGTACAAACATGATAAAACAGTGAGACAGGGTACCTATGGCATGAGGGCTCAAACTAAACTGGACTTTTTCTTAAATATTCTACTACTTCAGGTAGTGTTATTGCATTAAATAAAAGTGAAGACATTCTAAAAGCTTAGTTTAACTTAAATGATTAGTTGTGATAAGGTCTGCTCAATGAAGCAGACCACAATAGAAAAAAAACAAAAACAACTATAGGAATATTGTCAACACAGCCCAGTGCTGCTTCATATCTCATGCTTTCTAATTTCTTTAGCCTGTCTGCCACTTTCAGTCTCTGGTAAGCTGGTACATACTGCAGATTTAAAATACAAGTCACAAATGTTTAGTTATAATCTAAATGTGCTGGGAGCTTTAATTTTTAGCAAATGAGTAAACAGTGTATTTTTATTTCAGATTTATACAGATTTTGTGCTGTGAACAGCTGGATGGTAAAACTGCCTCTGGTGATAATGAAAGAGCATGCCACCACTGTGGCTCACAACACTTTGGCTCACCAATGGGTTTTTAATAGTGCTTGTACAATAACAAAGGTCTAAAGAACAGATGATCACTCTAAGCTGTATCAGGCTTTTTGCATATAGGTAGTGCTTTTCAGTAAGAACAATTCAATTTTTATCTATAATAAGGAAGCAAATTTTTGTGTATCACTGCTTTCCTTAAGTTCTCTGCTAGTATGAAACCAGATTAGTGTTACATTATACACTATAGCTGTGGGCTGTGAAGCAGCTATAACCTTGGGCATGAGAGTAAGTGAACACCAAACCAGAATCAGTCAAAGCGTCAACTTGGAAGATGTCAAAGTCACAAACCAGGGCAATGCATAATCAGCCTCAACTTGTCATATACTGTCTCTTGGTCAGGATGCCTTCTCGTCACATTTTAACACTCTGCATACCGCTTTAGTGTCATTTTCTGACATGGAAGTTACATGTCCAAAATACCTCGTTGCCAGATAAGGAAGAGTAACAGTCAACAGAAGTCTGCATAATGAGGCAAATGACTTCCATCCAGAAGACAGTACAAGTCCTGTCTAGGACAGCTATTTTTATTTTTACTTTTTAACAGCTTGGTGGCTCTGTGGATTGCAGAGGGGAGGATACAGAATACAGAGTTAACAATAAAAAAGAAAGCATTTAATTCTGAAGACCAGGTTCCAAAATGTAACAAAGCTGGATGACAAAATCAATGTCCAAAAATACTAGGGAGATGAGTAGTCAAGGGGTCAGAAACATGGTAGGGAAAAACAAACAATGGGCTAATTAGACAAAGGAAATGACCAAAACACAGCTGAACAAAATAATACAATAAGGCTCAAAACTGAAACACAAGATAAGTTGTCAGAATAAAACACAAAATGAAACATGAAAATAAATACAAAACAGGAATAAAAGAGTTAAAGTGGGAAAAACACAAAAGGAAAATGATAGAAAGCCCAGAGGGGAAAGAAACAAGGAAACACAGGAGACAATTAATAACATAAAGAACCGAAACACAAAACTTAAAGTGACAATACAAATGATGCACAGTCAGAGAGCTGGCACCCATTCAAAGAAAAACCTGAGAATGGGAATCAAATACCCAGTAATATTAGCAGAAATGAAACTCATGATATAGAAATTAAGACAGGTCTCCAAGACTACATAAACATTGAACAGTGGCTAGAATTCAAATACAAGAACCAATACTCAAGATTACTCGGATGATCAAAACAGGAATTTCAAATATCCAAGAGAAACCAAAACTTCAAGCACTCAGAGTAACAATAAAATCCAATTCAGATCCATTCAAAGAGTTCAAAACCCCCAAACCATGAAATACTCTAGGACCATGACATTTTTGGATAGGTCTAGGAAAACATAAAACAAACTTAATTTACATCACTTTGTAGGGCATGCCATTGCTCTTGGGAAGTCTATTTAAGATTTTGAATGACACTATGTGGGTATAGCCCGGTGAGCTGGGCCACTCAGAAAGAACACATTTATCAGTAACACAGTCTTATTTGCTGTGAAAGTTAAATTCCTTGCTTTTCTTCTCTTAAAGAACTAATTATTTGAAGAGAAGATGGAAGATATGCAAATTGTGATTAATGGAGTGTCTTTGCTCATTTTGTTACACAATTTGCAATGCTTGTCATACAAAGAAGAAAAGATTGCTGTGATACAATAGTTATAGTGCACAAGGGGTGCTTTGGTATTGCTCAAACCCTCTGAATGAGCCTTGTTGTTTTATATTACACTATCTGCTCTACCTCATGCCGTTTAAGAAACACAGAAGAACCTAATTCCTTCAGAGTAAAAGGGCATTTCATCTATATTTACAGGCAAAATAAGAATCCCGGAAAACTTGCAGCTCAAGCAAGGAACTGACATTATAAAAGGTACATTTAAACCCTGCCAAGGTGCATTAAGCAAAGAGGAGCATTTTCATCGACAGACTAAAGGTCAATAAGGGGACATGGAGTGGATCCAAAGTGCCTCCCACTCTTTTGCCATGGCGGTCACAGTGGAAGACAAACTGTGGTGCTAGCTATCAGTGCACACCCACTAGCGATCGGTTGCTAAAGATCAATGCAAACTACTCCTACTCGCTCCATGAAAAGTCCATAAAGGTGACGGGCTGCTGATGGTGGTTGCCAAGTCTTTAGAAACTAAATGATCAAATTAGTTAAAAAAATACAGAGAAAGAAGAGGAAATTGCCTTTTGGCTGACATTATTCATTTATTTTGTGGACATGTACAGAATCTTAAAGCTCAGCAAAATCCAGTGTGTAACTGGCTGAAAAGTTGATGTTTTAATCTCAAGAATGCTTAACATACGACACAGGAACACAGTTTCAAGACTCTGACAAAGGGTCTGAGTTTCATGCCTCTAATCAAACTAAAATAGTTGTCACTTAGACTTATAGACCCACGCTCGATGATGGCCATTCCTTCATGAATTACAATCTTCCAGCTGTATGAGAGGAAATGGCAAAGGGACAAAGTGAAAAGGCTGCAGAGAGCTCCCAGCCAGTGGACCATTACATTTATCTATATCATGAATGTACCCTTTGAGTGAAAAATAGAACGGACAGAATGTGCAGGGTATAAAGTGTATGATCGAGAGGGACAAACAGAGTGGGAGGAATATAACAGAAAATAAGAAGAACAGAGGTGAGATGAAAACAGTGAGAAATGAGAAAATAAGACTAAAGAGAAAGGAACGGATAGACGTATGTAAGGGTCACTTACTAGTATTAAAATACTAAAGAACAAAGCAAAAGTGAGGAAGCATTAAGTCCCATGTTGGATAAACAAAAATCCACCTCTGTGAATATAGGGGCATTTGGAGGTTGTTGAACTGGAGGAGGCCAGTTGTAAAATTTGAGCATGTCTCCCAGCTGTGATTGTAGATGCTAAACAGCCATAAAATGTTAAAGAAGAAATGCATTTTGGATGTGTGAGAGGTAAAATCGAGTCTTTCTTGCCCTTCTTTCCATTCTTTCTTTGAATGAGTTATGATTTCTTTCTGAATAAAAAAGTAGCATAACTGTTTATGGCATGGTGATTTTACAGAGCCACAGATAGCTTGAAACATAAAAAAGTAACTACTCTTCAACAAGAGAAATTTTAAAGATCCATAAATGGTTGACGGTTACATTATAAGTAAAGCTGGCTCAGGGATGTTTCTCATAAATGAACAGAAAGTTTTCATTTCTAGCACCTCAAACGCTGGTGCATTGTTAAAGCTGGCATTTTACAGACACGCAAAAGGTATCCTTTGGCTTCAGTACCATAATGTGCTGCATGATAGCGAAAGAAAAAGACAGGTTTCTTTCCAGCTTCTGGAATATGAACCTCTTGGCATCATATTTAAATGCACTGGGCAAGTGTCTCAGAGTTTGCAGTTGTAAAGAGGCATGTTTCAATCAAAAAAATGAACAACAACATGTGAAAACAAAGCAGAAAAACAGTCCAAACACAGAGCTCCCAAACAGGTACACAAACATAGTGTCCTATATGACAAACTTGTGACATAACCCACCTCCATCCAGCAACCTCCAAATATGCAATTTCCTGATCTTTTAAAAATGGCAGTTGTTTCTCGCAATCTGGTATTGCCACTGATATATATCACAAATAGCTGGAAAGAGAAAGTTGTGACTTTGTCGATGCTGCTAACTGGCCTTCTGCTGGATGTCCTTTATGAACATCTGTTAGATAGCCTTCTAGGCCTTTCTACCAAGAAGACCTTGTTTAACAGATTCATTTTCTATTTTGCCAGTGTGAACATAAACAAAACAAAATACAACTTCTACTCTTCTGTGAATGCTTTCTAGAAGATTTTGGGAATCTTCTAGAAAGCATCTTGGGAATCTTGTACGTGGTATTTTTTTCCATTCATCCAGAAGAACATTTGTAAAGTAAGACACTGATGTTGGATGAAAGGACCTGGCTCACAGGCTCCATTCCAGTGCATCCCAAAGATGTTCAGTGAGGTTGAGGTCAGGGCTCTGTGTGGGCCAGTCAAGTTCTTTCACACACAACGATTAAAACCATGTATTTATGAACCTTGCTTTGTGCACTGGAGCAGAAAAGGGCTTTCCCAAACTGTTCCTACAGAGTTGGAAGCATAGAATTGTCCAAAATATCTGCACTGGAACTAAGGGACCCAGGCCATCCTAGGATAACAACCCCATAGAATTAACCCTCCTCCACCAAACTTTATAGCTGGCACAATGCAGTCAAGCAGGTAACGTTCTCCAGGCATTTACCAAACAATATCTGCCAATTCCTGCTTCTCCTGGGTTTCTCCCATATATTAGTGCCATCTCCCAGTGGCCTTCCATTTTGCCATTTCTCCCAGGAAACTGCGAGACCCTCAAACTTCATTTAGAATAACTGGAAAACATGAATTAACAATTTGTGTTGTTGTCCAATGTTACCTATGTTGACTGATTGTCTATTACTGTAAATGCAGTCTACACACAGTCCACACACTAAATACAGTTTCTAAGCATCTGTCAGTGTAACTTGGCAACCCACAACCTGATTCCAGGGGTGTGTGCAGCTGATCACTGCAAGGACAGATAAGTGAATTAGCTGCTGTCTCAGTTGTTTTTTGATGATTGCAGCTTCCACTACCGCAAAGGTAGAGTGTAAGAGTGAGACATAAGATTAAATAATGGTGAGTTTAGTCATATGCAACTCTGACTTTACTTAAAGAGAAATTTTTGACTTTGGTGCAGTTGGAAAAATATTAATTGGTTCAGGCTTCTGGAATCAATAACTAGTAATTCAAATGTAAAAACACAAAAGATGCATCTTTTCAACCACAGAGCAAATTTTTAAATTTAACTTGTTGCAGAAGGAGTTGCACTGTGTCTTTGTGGATTTAGAGAAAGCATATGATAGGGTGCCGAGAGAGGAACTGTGGAATTGTATGAGGGAGTCAGGAGTGGCAGAGAAGTATGTGAAGGTGGTGCATGACATGTATGAGGACAGTGAGACAGTGGTGAGGTGTGCAGTAGGAGTGACAGATGGGTTCAAGGTGGGGGTGGGATTACATCAGGGATCAGCTCTGAGCCCCTTCTTGTTTGCAATGGTGATGGACAGATTGACAGATGAGGTCAGGCAGGAGTCTCCG